>JAOANR010000008.1:52043622-52293891 GCA_030278955.1 Hygrophila difformis
AGTCTTTATGTTGAGAAATCCCATCCCAACGTGCAATTGCTTACTCTGCGAAATCTGTAAAAAATGAAAACAACAATTTATCAGTACAAAAGGTACTGCGTAAGTTAATATATAGCATTACAAATTTTAAAGTTTTTAGAAGAGTAACAAGAAGATAGGATTTTAAATTTAAAAAGGAAGACGAGTAAAAATAGTTTTCCGATGTCTCTTACGCTTTACCACACGAATAATTTACCATTGTTCATTTTGATCGAGGACACCAAATATGCCCTTGGGATTTACACCCGCAAGGACTCCATTTCATAATAACGATTCTAGGGACGTACCCTTGGAATCAACCCACCTCTGGGACTCGTACCCACGAGGGATGTGAAAGCAGTGACCCTATACAGACTGCTCCGGACCCGTACGGATACACCTAGGAGTATAGACTCTTACAATCACGAAACCATAATATTATATGCGCCGTTTTGGCTACAAAAGAGGGGGCGGCCCAACGAGCTCCACCAAGTGCACTTACCCTCTAAAACATTGGGCATCCCACTCGATCAAAACTTACAAAGTTTAAAAACCATATTGTTAACACTTTACAAAACCACACGTTTCCAGATTTCATACGTTTTCAAAAAATGAGTGTCATTCGACTCGTAGATCATCAAAATACGCAAGGTACGATTTACCGACAAAAATAGCTCTATGGCAGTTTCAAAAATCACATCTGGAAATATAGCAAAACATTTTCAAAAATTCTGAAATTTTTACAAGAGCTAGAACACACCCAAATGAACATTTTTCTCAGAAATAGGCTTCTTCAAATTCGGACTCTAAGTGATCTAAAAAAAGTGGTATCAGAACCTACTGTTTCAAGGCTCTTAAATTCCACAGTCCATCCGACTACAGTCTATTCAAAAATTCATATCAATTTCTAAAATACTCCAAAAATCATGAAATTTTACAGAGATGATCTAGACACCAAATGGAACAAGTTTCATGAAGATATCAACCACGGAAAATGATCATAGGCAGGAGTAAATCGAACAACAAAATCTGATTGCATAAGAACACTAAAACTGACAGCATATATTCACAGAATACCAGATCCGATTTCGACGTCCAAAACATGTTCAAAAAATTTGAAAATTTACAGAGGGCATATTTAGGATGTTAGAAACATTTTTTGTTTAGAAAGGATTTTCCAAAAACATGTGGATTTAAGTGAAAATCGCCAAACAACAGAAACCATACGAGTAGAAACCCTAGTTAACAGTTTTGTTAATGTGAAGAGATTGAACTAGAACTCGGTGGATTCTCAACCAAAACCTCTAAAATTTGAAATGCACAATACTAACTTACCTTTGGTGAGTTTTGGATCGAAATCCTCCCTTTTGATTGCTTCAAAATCGACCAAAACAGTCCCCTCTTCAACCAATACTCCACCGAGAGCACCTATTTGAAAAGGTTGGGAAAGATCATTAGATTTAGATCTAGGGCTTGAAGTTCGAAGTTAGGGACAAGGGATTGGATTAGAACACTTACCTATCAATGGTTGATCGCCTAGGATGCTTGAGGATCGCCTAAGGCCTCTGGAAAATCGAAGAACTCTCACACAAACTCACCACTCTTCAAATGAGATCTGAAATTCGGATTAGAGAGGGGGGGGGGTTTGGGCCTGATTTAGGATAAGGATAGGGGGTATAAAGCTTCTCAAGAGCTGCAATTATGTTCCTAGAAAAGCTAAGAAGGGTTAATACCAGTCAAGGGTCGAGTTAAGGCTCCCCAATCCCATATTCATCAACCTTGTACAACATGGTTCATTCAATCCCTCAATGATTATGTATCCATCTTTATCCAACTTGTAGACGAGTTTAATATATCCAAAAATCATCCAAATGAGTCCCAAAACATCCCCTAAAGTCTGAGAAACGAATTTGGATCGGTTGGAGTTGCTAAATCTCGAAAATTGGAGTTGAAACCGCATATGGCGTTTGAAACGCCGCCTGCTGCCTCCGGCGCGGGCTCCACGCGCGGCCGCCGCGCGGCCGCCTGCTGCACGATTTTCTCTTTTTTTTATTATTATAATTTTTAATATTAAAGAAATCATAATATGAATTACCCGAGATCGTTGGATGATCCGATAACTCTCTTCGAGTTGTTATCGTCCGAAAATATTTAATTCCGCTCTCTCGGAATTATTTCAGTTTCGATAATTAAATCCGATTCTTTAATTTCGGATTTAAAACTCGATGTCGATTTCTCGGGTATTTCAGTCTACCCTCCTTAGAAATCAACTTCGCCCTCGAAGTTGGGTCGCACTCCGGAGAAATAAACGATGCAGATAATTGGCACGCATAAATTATTTGAGGCTTGAAAATTAAATTTTTACCTCGGTGCGTGACGACTTTGTGCGGGGTGTCACATCCTCTCCCCCTTAGCACTGCAGTATGCCCCCATGACTGCTCCCGAGTCGTTTCGGAAAAGGTTGGGATATCTCTGCTTCATATCCGCTTCCAATTCCCACGTCGCTTCCTCGGTGCCATGATTGGACCATAGAATCTTCACCATTCTCACGGTCTTATTCCTCGTGACCCTTTCTTTGACATCAAGTATCTCGATCGAATACTCCTCGTATGTCAGATCGTCGTCCAGTTCAATCTCATCGGGTTGTAAGACATGAGTCGAATCGTGCACATATTTCTTTAATTGAGAAACGTGGAACACGTTGTGTACTCGCGACAATTCCGGTGGAAGGGCCAAACGGTATGCCAAGGTACCCACACGGTCTAAAATCTCGTATGGACCTATATAGCGAGGACTCAACTTTCCTCGTTCGCCAAATCGCATCACCCCCTTCATTGGTGACACTTTTAGCATAACCTTGTCTCCCACTTGGAATTCCAACTCTTGCCGTCTCGTGTTGGCATAACTCTTTTGCCTGTCTTGTGCGGCCTTCATCTTTTGTTGAACGACCTTGATTTTCTTGCTCATGTCTTGAGCTGAGGTCCAACAACCATAGATTGTCATCCTTTGCCCAACATAACGGACTGCGGCACTTGCGTCCGTAAAGAGCTTCGAACGGTGCCATGCCAATACTAGCATGGTAACTGTTGTTTTACGAGAATTCAATTAGTGGCAAGTGGTTCTCCCAACTTCCCTTGAATTCCAGTACACACGCTCTAAGCATATCTTCGAGCGTTTGAATTGTCCGCTCAGTTTGACCGTCCGTCATTGGATGAAAAGCCGTGTAATACCCGAGAATTTTACAACATAAATAGATAAATAAATACAATAAATAAATATAATAAATAAATAAATAAACAAATAAATCAGTAAATACATTAAATAAATAAATATAGAAGAAATGAGAAATGAAATTATTAAAAGAGATTTAATTAAACAAAAGAAATGAAAGTTAAATAAGTCGTTACACGGGAACCCGATATAAATGACTCGAGAATTCGAGCCAAAACGTAAATTTAGATCCGAAGGAAATAACGACACGAAATAGGAACCCGAAGAGAGTCCGGAAATTGAATCCGAGAGCATAGAGGGATAGAAACCCGAAAGAGAGGCGGAAAAGCACGACGGATCGCACGACCCGCCCGGACCGAAGTCCAGGCGTTAGCCGCGCGCCGGCCGCGCGCTAATTGGGGAAAAGGCGCGCCAACCCCACGCCAGAAGACAAATTCGCCCGTTGCGTGAATCTCTCGCCCGAACGCGGATTTTTCGACTTTCGGTTGAACGTCTCTCGACTCAAGACCCTTAGGGTCAGATTTTGGACGCCCTAGGTCTTAGCCATTTATAAATAAACCCCCTCGGAAGCCCTAAACCCTTTTTCAAAACCGTACGATACTCTCTATACACACAAGTCGTAATCCCGGAGTCAACGGAGGCACCAAAGGACCGAGACAGCGGCTGTTGGACGAAAATCGGGAGATCTCCAACGTGTGGTAAGCCCTATTCTGAATAATCCTTGTTCATTTCAATCCAAAAACGGATTCTAACCTCGTTTCTCTTCTCTTTACACCCCGAATCGGATCTAGAACGAGGAACCCGACGAACGGAGAGGAGAAACGGTGAACTGGAAGCCACGCCTTCGAAATAGACATCCCGGACGTTCACAAATCAGTAAGTTAACTCTTACATGGTTTTGGGAGGAATTAAAATGTTCGAAACTAAAAGATTTAACAAGAAATCGTAAATCTGCCAACTTACGTTTTATACCGACCCAACAGTTTTGACGAATTTTTCCGAACCTTAAAACAACTTCAAACGGAAAAACTTAAAACATGAAAAACGTTTCTAAGGCTTAGATCTATCTACTGTAAAATTTTGAGAATTTTTAGAGATGATTTGATATGCGAAAACCAACCGAAACCGAACTGCTTGAATCTAGATCTTGAAATTCTTGACCGAACTTAGGTCTGATCTTGATCACGTTTTGGACATAGGTTCCAGACCGATTTAGATCTTTGGCTGAACATGAAAGTTGTAGATAAATGTCTTAAGATGGTCTCTGTAAAATTTCATCAAATTTGGAGTTGAATTGCTATGGTAGAATTCGAAATCTTTAAACTGTGACATATGAAATTCGGACAGAATTGTGCTTCTGTGAAAATTAGTGTTTTTGCCCTATTTCGGTGTCTCGGATTGAAAAAGATAAAACACAAAAGTTGTAGATCTCGATGTTTCTGAGTCAGTCCTGAAATTTTGGAATTTTTGGAATTAAATCTGATTTTAGACGAATTTTAGAGTAAACTGTGGTTTACAGGAAATCAAATCTTGAAATCTTGTTGAAACATGAAATTAACCTTTAGGGTTGAGATGAGTTGAGATATTATTTTTAAATAAATATAATTGAAATCAGATTTTTGAAATTAAATCCCCTTACAAACTTGATAAATTAAAATTAGGGGTGAGTGCTCTGCAGGGTGCCCCCTAACGATTCACTTCGTGCCTTAATGGACGATGGTGACCCCGCGCGCTAAACTTGAGATATGATATTGCCAAAACGGCACGAGATATAGAGCCTACACTCTCAAGAATATCCATATGGGTTTCCCGAGGCTCCGGAGTGGTACTGGGTATGGCTGATACGGTTGCGGCCGCCGGGCTACCGGCTAAACTTGTTGAGATTGCGATGCAATCGTGAAATACCTGAAATATTAAATCTGGGATGTAATGGGGATATTAAATTAAATTAAATTAGATTAAATTATGTTTGTTGTCCAATTAAATTATTTAAATGCTTTATTTAAATTATGAATATTATGTTATTATCATGCTTTTATTTAATTATTAAATTAATGGATTTTAAACCCTACGATCATGCATGTGTTAACTTACTCAGCAAGTTGTGCTGACCAAACCATTTCTTTTTATTTTCTTTTCTTACAGAGTATGTAGAGTGAACATGAGCACTTCATGCATGGGAACTTTATCTTTTGGGAAAACATTATTTCGTTTAAATTCGTACATTAGACTATATTATGAACGGGCCTGTTTAACCCGTGTTTTGGCCATGTCGGCCCTATTTACATTTTTCGCTGCAATACTATACTTAAATATTATTTTCGCTGCGCTATGACATCATTATTTTCAAACTATATTGTATGGGTTGTTTTGAATGCTTTAAATGTTTTAAATACTGCAATACCTAGCCTTGCATCTCTTTAGTAAGCCGGAGAAACCGTGTCTTACTAGGGAGGTGTGGCGGTGACATCCCGATCTGGGTGACCAAAAACCGGGGTGTTACAAGTTGGTATCAGAGCCCGACCATTTTTAAAAGTATTATTTTCAATCCGTTATTATTTTTAAACTATTATTTTTAAACCATTATTATTTTTAAACTGCTATTAATATTTTGACTATTATTTTAAATTTTAAAAGTATTCTTTCCATGGGAAAAAAAATGTTATTTTTTTTTAAAACCCAATGGAAAAATATATATATGGTGCATTAAATTATTTTTGGGGGGAATCATCATTTGCATTTGCATATTGCATCTCTTCTATGAACTTAGAATCTTGGCAAATTGAACTTAGAATCTTGGCAAAACTTAAACTTAGAATCTTGGCAAAACATGAACTTAGAATCTTGGCGAATTGAACTTAGAATCTTGGCGAAATTGAACTTAGAATCTTGTCGAATTTAACTTAGAATCTTGGCGAATATTAACTTAGATCTTTTGCTTGCGCTAGATGGCTAGTCAAGACATGATGCAGTTGGTGATCAAAATGATGAACGTTCATCTTGATTCCCATCAAACCATAGAACAAATGAAGTACCGTATGGCTCAATTGGAGGCCAATTTGCACCACCTGAGCAACTTGAGAGAGGCGGATCACCACCGCATAAACCAACTCGAACGCCAAGTCCAAACCCTCACTACACAAAACCTAATACTAAAGGAACACATCGATGCCCACGGGCAGGACTTGAACACTATCTTTGACGATCTGCTGCCGCCAAGTTCGGAGGAGGAAGATCCGGAGGAGGATCCTACCACTGTGCCGGAGGATGCTTGGAGACGATAGGAATTCCTATTTGTAGTAGTTACTATTTTTGCTAAGGAAACATTACTATTTTTGGTATATCCTATCACTGGTACTAAAAATTTCTTTTAAGGAAATAAAATACAAGATTTATCTATTTAGATAAATTTAAATTCGAAAAAAAAAATCTGGACAGACTGTCCGAAATTAAAAAAAAAAAAGAACTTAATTTCTACATCTTAAATTAGCTCAATCGAGCATGATGTGAAGAGGATAGGAATAAATTTGAGATCTTCTTGCTTGACCAAACACTACCATGTCCTAATCTATACCATTTGTAACAGAATGGCACCCAGAGGAAGACCGAGAGCCCAACCTGTTCCCCAAACTCCTACTGAGACACTACCAAACGTCACAGAACCGATTCAACCTGAGGAGGAACAACCACAAGGTGCGCAGGACGCCCCCGCACCGAACAATGTGGGCGATCGTCTTAGGACGATAGAGGAGGTGTTGATTGCGCTCGGAAACGCGCAAGTCAACCAGGGTCAAGCTGCGGCGGTACCTCCGCCCCAAGCTCGCCCTAACTACCTGGCGATGGTGAATCCTTACCACCAGCCCCACTACGCTGGTGAGGAGGATCCAGCTAAACTGGAGGAGTGGATCCAGACCTTCGACAAGCTGCTGGGAGCAGTTAAATGTCCGGAAGGAGAAAGAGTGCATGTCGCCTCATACTACTTGGGAGGCGAAGCTGACGACTGGTGGCAGGCGACGCAAGCCAAACTGACGGAGGATGACGAGCCCTTCTCATGGGCGGAAATGATGGAGATGCTCAGGGATCGATTCTATCCCCTGAGTACCAAGTCGGCGATGTACGAGGAATTCCTGTCGCTGAAGCAAGGAGGCCAAACTGTGCAAGAATACTACACACGTTTCAAGGAGCTGGTGAGGTTCGCACCAAGGCTAGTGCCCACTGATGCGGAAAAGGCACAGAAGTTCGAGATGGGACTGAACCTGTCTGTGCGCGAGGTGATCGCGGGGGTACACTACCCCGATTTGCAAGCTGTGTATGACCGCGCTGTGGCGGTAGCACGTGTGCAGCAACTGAAGAGAAGGGTGAGTGGGGAGTCCAGCAGGGGTCCCCAAGACAAGAGAAATCGGGACTCGAGAAGCGAGAACAACACTGGAAGGAACGAACAGCGCAGAGGGTCGAATAGGCCCCAACAAAACAACACTGGGAGAAGGTTCAACCAAGAAGATCCGGTACCACCTTGCCTGAGATGTGGACGACCCCATCTGGCGTGGGGATGCCCGCAGCAGGGCGCCTGCTTCCGATGTGGTCGAATGGGTCACGTTCGACGGGATTGCGGAACCAGGATCGAGAACATAACAAAAAGGGACGATTTGGTCACGGGGCAAGAACAGCCTCAAAATCAAAATGGGCGAAACGGGAATAACCAGGGGTACAGACCCCCTCAAAATAGGCCGCAGAATCAGAACCAGAACCAATGACCTCCGCCCCCTCAGAATCAAAACCAACAACAAAATCAGCAGCCAAATGCGAATAAGCAGGGCAATCAGGGACGCCCTATGGGGAGGCTTAACGTGGTGAATCAAGCGGACGTGCCTGCGCAAGGAGAAGTGATGGCAGGTACATTTTATGTTTTGAATTCGCCCCTTAGAATTCTATTTGATTCTGGAGCTAGTTGCTCGATTATAGCATCAAGGATAGTGCCTGAGTTAGATCTACCTAAGTGCGAGAGATTAGCTTAGGAATTCAATTGCCTTCTGGAGAAGTAGTATCTTGCTCTAAACGATATAACGGAATTCCTATAGTGATAAAGAACGTAGAATTCTTCGCGAACTTAGTAGAATTTAACTTAAGAGACTTTGACATCATACTGGGGATGGATTGGTTATCCCAGTATAAGGCGGTGATCGAATGCCAAAAGCAAAAGATCACCTTGTCAAAAAGTAGGGGAAAGATAGTTATCTTTTACTCTCAGCCCCCTAAGAAAAGTAACAAAATCGTTAGTGCACTTAAACTAAGTAACTTGATGCGTAAGGGGTATGAACTATATGCGTGCTATGTGCACAACCTTGAGGCGGAAGAAAACAAGGTTGATAGCATACCAGTGGTAAGAGAATACCCGGACGTGTTCCCTGAGGACGTTCCGGGCATGCCACCTGAGAGAGATCTTGAATTCACTATAGATCTCATTCCGGGGACAGAGCCTGTCTCGAAAGCTCCGTACCGGATGGCACCACTGGAAATGAAGGAGTTAAAGGAACAACTCGAGGAACTGTTAGGAAAAGGTTACATAAGACCGAGTACGTCCCCTTGGGGAGCACCGGTTTTATTTGTCAAGAAGAAAGACGGAGGACTACGTCTTTGCATAGATTATCGAGGATTAAACCAAGTGACCATCAAGAATAAATACCCCCTACCGAGAATAGAGGATTTGTTTGATCAACTGAAGGGAGCTTCAGTATTCTCGAAGATCGACTTACGATCTGGGTATCATCAATTGAGGATCGCCGAGAAGGACATTCCGAAGACGGCGTTTCGAACGCGATATGGCCATTACGAATTCACAGTGTTGTCCTTCGGGTTAAGAAATGCTCCGGCCATGTTCATGAATCTCATGAACAACGTGTTCCGAGAATTGTTAGATCAGTGCGTCGTAGTGTTCATCGACGACATCCTGATCTACTCAAAGAGCGAGGAAGAGCATCATGCCCAACACTTACATCAAGTGTTAGAAATCTTGCGAAGAAATTAGCTATACGGCAAGCTGTCGAAATGCAATTTCTGGTTGAAAGAAGTGGCATTTCTCGGACACATAGTATCCGCTGATGGAGTATCAGTGGATCCGGCAAAAGTCTCTGCCGTAACTGAATGGGCAACCCCAAAGAGCCAAACTGAGATAAGGAGTTTCCTTGGATTAGCTGGGTATTATAGACGATTTGTGAAGGACTTTCAAGGATTGCACGTCCTTTGACCCAGCTACTGAAGAAAGGAACAAAATACGAGTGGACCGAAGCGTGTGAGACTGCGTTTCAAGAGCTGAAGAAACGACTCACAACCACACCCGTATTAACACTACCATCAGAGAATGGTGACTTCGAAGTTTATAGTGATGCTTCGAAGGAAGGTTTAGGTTGTGTCTTGATGCAAGACTCGAGAGTCGTAGCGTATGCATCACGCCAACTAAAACCTCACGAGGAGAATTATCCGACACATGACCTGGAGTTGGCAGCGGTCGTTTTCGCTCTAAAGATATGGAGACATTATCTTTATGGGCGGAAGTGTCGAATGTTCACTGACCACAAGAGCTTGAAATATATATTCACTCAGAAGGAGTTGAATTTGAGACAGCGAAGGTGGTTGGAACTTATTAGAGACTACGATTTAGAGATAGCATACCACGAAGGGAAGGCGAATGTGGTAGCCGATGCCCTAAGTCGGAAAGCCCAACATGTGACAAACTCGTTGGTAATTCCGCCGGCATTGTACATGGAGTTAGCAAGATTGGGGTTAGAACTTGTGCATCCTGGCACAGTGAGAGAAACGATTAATGCCATGGTCGTAGAAACTCCAATATTGGACGAGATTCAACTCGCTCAACCGGGCGATGCGAAACTCGAGAAGATAAGGGGGTATATTGCCGAAGGAAAGGCAATAGGATTTGCTATCCACGAGGATGGAAGCATTCGTTTCAAAGGGAGATGGTGTGTGCCCCTTAAATGTGCCGAGTTGAAGCAAAAGTTGATGGAAGAAGGGCACAACACGCCATATTTCGTACATCCCGGAGGTGACAAGCTATACAAAGATCTAAAGAAGATCTATTGGTGGCCGGGAATGAAGAAGGAAGTGGCAAACTTCGTAGCGAAATGTCTCACCTGCCAAAAGGTCAAGGCAGTGCGACATAAACCCTTAGGATTGATGCAACCACTACAGATTCCAAGTTGGAAGTGGGATAGCATCTCGATGGACTTTGTCTCGGGATTACCCCTATCACCTAAAGGCATGAACAAAATTTGGGTGATTGTGGATAGGCTAACAAAGACAGCCATTTTTATCCCAATGAAAGACACGTGGACTATGGACCAATTGGCCCGAGCCTACATTGATAATGTGGTACGACGACATGGAGTACCACATGATATCATTTCCGATAGAGACAGTAGATTTCTCTCTCATTTTTTGACGGAGTTACAAAACGCTCTCGGTACTCAAATCAAAATGAGCACCGCATTCCACCCAATGACGGATGGACAAACCGAGAGGACAATCCAAACACTAGAAGACATGCTGAGAGCATGTGTGTTGGAATTCAAAGGGAATTGGGAATCTCATTTACCCTTAATTGAGTTTTCCTATAATAATAGCTACCATGCTAGCATTGGCATGACACCTTTCGAGGCGTTGTATGGACGAAAGTGCCGAAGCCCGTTGAGCTGGGAAGAAAACGATAAGTCGGTGGTAGTGGGACCACAACTTATCGAAGACATGGCTCAACAAATCAAAGTGATTCAAGGGAAAATGAAAGCCGCTCAAGACCGCCAAAAGAGTTATGCCGACGTGAGACGACGAGACCTAGAATTTCAAGTGGGAGATAGGGTCATGCTAAAGATATCACCCATGAAGGGGGTGATGCGCTTTGGCAAACGAGGAAAGTTAAGTCCTAGATATATAGGACCTTACGAAATTCTAGAACGAGTCGGAACTCTAGCTTACCGATTGGCTTTACCGCCACAATTAGATCGAGTTCATAATGTCTTCCATGTCTCACAACTAAAGAAGTATGTGCCGGACCCGACACATGTCCTTCAAGCCGAAATAATCGAACTCGATGAAGATTTGACTTATGAAGAAGTCCCAGTGCGTATTCTCGACACTAAGGAATGAGTAACCAGGAACAAAACCGTCAAAATGATCAAGGTTCTTTGGTCGAACCACGAAAGTGAGACAACTTGGGAAGTAGAATCCGACATGAGAGAACGCTATCCGACACTGTTCCAAACTGACACTGACACAGTTATGGGGACATAACTGCAATCTTAAGGGAGAGAGGATGTCATACCGTGTATTTTTCATACATTCTTGTAATCAAACAAACAAATTCAAATTGTTTTGAACTACGTCATGACTTGATACCTTCACCGGGTACGTAGGCAGCTTAGAAGTCTTAGTTCTAAGTTCAGTCACAAAATAATAGAATAAACAAAAGACCTTAGCACGAGAAAAACCGAAACACAACTTCGAGGACGCAGTTGATTCTTAAGGAGGGTAGACTGTAATACCCGAGAATTTTACAACATAAATAGATAAATAAATACAATAAATAAATAAATAAATAAATAGATATAATAAATAAATAAATAAACAAATAAATCAGTAAATACATTAAATAATAAATATAGAAGAAATGAGAAATGAAATTAATTAAAAGAGATTTAATTAAACAAAAGAAATTAAAGTTAAATAAGTCGTTACACGGGAACTCGATATAAATGAACTCGAGAATTCGAGCCAAAACGTAAATTTAGATCCGAAGGAAATAACGACACGAAATAGGAACCCGAAGAGAGTCCGGAAATTGGAATCCGAGAGCATAGAGGGATAGAAACCCGAAAGAGAGGCGGAAAAGCACGACGGATCGCACGACCCACCCGGACCGAAGTCCAGGCGTTAGCCGCGCGCTGGCCGCGCGCTAATTGGGGAAAATGCGCGCCAACCCCGCGCCAGAAGACAGATTCGCCCGTTGCGTGAATCTCTCGCCCGAACGCGGATTTTTCGACTTTCGGTTGAACGTCTCTCAACTCAAGACCCTTAGGGTCAGATCTTGGACGCCCTAGGTCTTAGCCATCCATAAATAAACCCCCTCAGAAGCCCTAAACCCTTTTTCAAAACCCTACGATACTCTCTATACACACAAGTCGTAATTCCGGAGTCAACGGAGGCACCAAAGGACCGAGACAGCGGCTGTTGGACGAAAATCGGGAGATCTCCAACGTGTGGTAAGCCCTAGTCTGAATAATCCTTGTTCGTTTCAATCCGAAAACGGATTCTAACCTCGTTTCTTTTCTCTTTACACCCCGAATCGGATCTAGAACGAGGAACCCGACGAACGGAGAGGAGAAACGGTGAACTGGAAGCCACGCCTTCGAAATAGACATCCCGGACGTTCACAAATCAGTAAGTTAACTCTTACATGGTTTTAGGAGGAATTAAAACGTTCGAAACTAAAAGATTTAACAAGAAATCGTAAATCTGCCAACTTATGTTTTCTACCGACGCAACAGTTTTGACGAATTTTTCTGAACCTTAAAACAACTTCAAACGGAAAAACTTAAAACATGAAAAACATTCTTAAGGCTTAGATCTATCTACTGTAAAATGTTGAGAATTTTTAGAGACGATTTGATATGCGAAAACCAACCGAAACCGAACTGCTTGAATCTAGATCTTGAAATTCTTGACAGAACTTAGGTCTGATCTTGATCACGTTTTTGACATAGGTTCCAGACCGATTTAGATCTTTGGCCGAACATAACAGTTGTAGATAAATGTCTTAAAATGGTCTCTGTAAAATTTCATCAAATTTGGAGTTGAATTGCTATGGTAGAATTCGAAATCTTTAAACTGTGACATATGAAATTCGGACAGAATTGTGCTTCTGTGAAAATTAGTGTTTTTGACCTATTTCGGTGTCTCGGATTGAAAAAGCTAAAACACGAAAGTTGTAGATCGCGACGTTTCAGAGTCAGTCATGAAATTTTGGAATTTTTTGAATTAAATCTGATTTTAGATGAATTTTAGAGTAAACTGTGGTTTATCGGAAATCAAATCTTGAAATCTTGTTGAAACATGAAATTAACCTTTAGGGTTGAGATGAGTTGAGATATTATTTTTAAATAAATATAATTGAAATCAGATTTTTGAAATTAAATCCCCTTACAAACTTGATAAATTAAAATTAGGGGTGAGTGCTCTGCAGGGTGCCCCCTAACGATTCACTTCGTGCCTTAATGGACGATGGTGACCCCGCGCGCTAAACTTGAGATATGATATTGCCAAAACGGCACGAGATATAGAGACTACACTCTCGAGAATATCCATATGGGTTTCCCGAGGCTCCGGAGTGGTACTGGGTATGGCTGATACGGTTGCGGCCGCCGGGCTACCGGCTAAACTTGTTGAGATTGCGATGCAATCGTGAAATACCTGAAATATTAAATCTGGGATGTAATGGGGATATTAAATTAAATTAAATTAGATTAAATTATGTTTGTTGTCCAATTAAATTATTTAAATGCTTTATTTAAATTATGAATATTATGTTATTATCATGCTTTTATTTAATTATTAAATTAATGGCTTTTAAACCCTACGATCATGCATGTGTTAACTTACTCAGCAAGTTGTGCTGACCAAACCATTTCTTTTTATTTTCTTTTCTTACAGAGTATGTAGAGTAAACATGAGCACTTCATGCTGGGAACTTTATCTTTTGGGAAAACATTATTTCGTTTAAATTCGTACATTAGACTATATTATGAACGGGTCTGTTTAACCCTTGTTTTGGCCATGTCGGCCCTATTTACATTTTTCGCTGCAATACTATACTTAAATATTATTTCTGCTGCGATATGATATTATTATTTTCGAACTATATTGTATGGGCTGTTTTGAATGATTTAAATGTTTTAAATACTGCAATACCTATCATTGCATCTCTTTAGTAAGCCGGAGAAACCGTGTCTTACTAGGGAGGTGTGGCGGTGACATTCCGACCTGGGTGACCAAAAACCGGGGTGTTACAAGCCGTGCTCATCTTAATTTGGGTTCCCAAGGCTTATTGCAATTTGGTCCAGAAATTCGAGACAAATCTGCTGTCTCGATCCGAGATGATGTCGTGTGGCACTCCATGCCTTCGAACCACATTCTCGATGTACGCCTTGGCTAGTTGATCCATCGACCAATTGTCCTTCATTGGTATAAAGATGGCGGTCTTCGTTAACCGATCAACTATCACCCAGATTTTGTTCATGCCTCTGGGAGATCTTGGTAACCCTGAGACGAAATCCATGGAGATGCTATCCCACTTCCAGTTTGGGATCTCCAATGGTTTCACCAAACCCAATGGCTTTTGCCGAACTGCCTTCACCTTCTGGCAAATGAGGCATTTAGCCACAAAATCAGCAACATCTTGTTTCATTCGCGGCCACCAGTAAATTTTCTTCAGATCCTTGTACATCTTATCACCTCCTGGGTGCATTGAATAAGGTGTATCGTGACCTCCTTCCATCCACTTCCGCTTCAGGTCCTCGCACTTGTGAGGAATGCACCATCTTCCCTTAAAGCGGATACTCCCGTCGTCGTGTATCGTGAATCCCACCGCTTTACCTTCACAAATTTTCTCTTTGATCCTCTGAAGGTTCTCATCGTCTGGTTGAGCTGTTCGAATCATCGAACACGCTAGGTTCAATTGATATGGCGTTAACCGTTTCTACCACCATTCCATAATGGACTAGTTCAGTTTCCAACTTCGCCATGTCCATATACAGTTCTGAAGGTAAAATAAGGGTGTTCGCTGTATGTCTCGCCTTGCGACTTAAGGCATCCGCAACGACATTCGCCTTGCCCTCATGGTAGGCTATATCCAAGTCATAGTCCTTGATCAGCTCGAGCCATCTCCTCCGCCTCATATTTAACTCCTTTTGAGTTAATATATACTTGAGGCTTTTGTGGTCCGTGAACATCCGACATGTTCGTCCATACAAGTAGTGTCGCCAAATTTTGAGTGCGAACACCACAGCAGCCAATTCCAGATCATGCGTCGGATAGTTCTCCTCGTGTGGCTTGAGTTGCCGCAATGCATAAGCGATAACCCTTTGGTTTTGCATAAGCACACAACCCAGACCTTCTTTTGAAGCGTCGCTGTACACTTCAAATTCTTCCGTCTCTGATGGTAGTGCTGTAACACCCGAGGAAAAAAAAAATTCAAATTGTTTTGAACTACATCATGACTTGATCCCTTCACAGGGTACGTAGGCAGCTTGGAACTAATTTCTAAGTTCAATCACGAAATAAATCACAAAATAAATCACGAAATAAATCACAAAATACATCACGAATTAGATCACAAGGACGATAGGAGGAGTTGGAACCAACTTAGACTAGGCTAATTAGGACACGGAAATGTTGCGAGCGATAAGCCGGACTCGTAACAAGTTTAAGGAGAAGATTCCGAAACGGAGACGACCCAGGGAATCGAGCTAACACGTCGAAAACCGATAGGGGAAAGCGAGGAAAGACCCCACGGAACACGCGGACCGCCGAACCGGCCGGTCCGGCCGGCCCGCGCTCTCCGCGCGCCGCCGCGCGGCCACCGCGCGGACAGAGGCGTCGCGACTCCAGGCTGGTCGTGCGTGCTCCGCACGGGCAAAAGCTTAGGTGCGCGCCACCAGCGCGCCAGAGGTGCTGAAAGTGTAAACTTTCCTTCCATGGCGATTTTCTTGCCAAAAACAACACCCCTAACCATGGCAATCGAATCTCAGCCTTGGGGGAGGCTTAAGAATACCCTAGGGGCGCCCCAAACACTAGGTTTTCAGAAAACATTCAAGCCTCCACCCTCAATTCCCTCTCCAAGTTCAAAACTCCTTCGACACCACTTTCCGGCGAGTATTCCGGCGACGACGGGACGACCGGGACAAGCCCCTGCCCTCTAGACTCTTGGTAAGCTATTGTACAAAGTTTCAATTCGTCCATAGATCTCAGAAACTCATATTCTAACCCTTTTTCCCTACTACGATTTCCCATCGGAAAACGAACAAAAAAATCGATCGGAGAAGTTGGCCGTTCGTCGTGACCCTAGGACGTCCGGAAACCCAATCCAGCGACCCCATTCTCTAACTAAGTAAGTTAAAACCTTACTCACAAATTTTCGTGGTTGTTTGTTGTTTAAATCTCGAGATATAGGCTTGTAACAAAAATCGGTTTTCAAAAACCCTATTTTCGTCCAATTTTGAAGACACGCTTAAAACTCGACCTTTGGGAATTCAAACCGAAAACTTTTCAACATAAAAGTTGTTCCTAACACCTCTATCTATCTTGTGTCCAAATTTCAGCCGTTGACATTAAGTTTTGCTATCCCAAATCACGCCGTAAACTTTCTGTGACAACCCGAACGTTTTAAAACTGTGACAGATTTCTACGTTCAACTTGATGCATGTTTTTCACCCATTTTTCGAATGATTTAACTTTGCATTCCTTAACAAAAGTTGTAGATAATTGTGTCTAGATTATGCATATAAAATTTCACGGATTTTGGTGTTCATTTGATATGCCAAACGGCCGAATTTTCAGAACTGTTTTAAGATTGTTTTAAGGGCCGCGAGCATGCAGTGAGTTGTAATCGATTTTTGAGTACCAAGAATTCATTATTTCCAAATTCTTAAAACATGAAAGTTGTTCCTTAACGTGTTGTGTAGTTTCTGTAAAAATTTCACATCGATTGGTTTTGAAATGAATTTTTAATCGGCGTTGCACGAACCTGTGACGAAAACAATTATAAAGACAGAAATTATTCCTTGCAATAAACTCGAATTTCGACTCACTTCGGAACCTTATTTCCGAAAACTTAAAACATGAAAGTTGTTCGTGTGTGTGTTTTTCATCTACTGTAAAAATTTCAGAATTTTTGGTGTAAAGACGAATTTTTAATTAAGAAAGGCATAAACTGCCTCGAATAGGATTTTTCGAACTTGAGAAAACTCGAACTATGAAAACGCGATATCGATGATTTGATAACATTGAAATACGAACTTTCGAAAAATCCCGTTCACTAGGCTGAGCCGATCTTTATACTATCATTATCTTTGAGACTGCCTCGTTAGTGGTCTCCTTACTATCTGAGATTGCCTCGTTAGTGATCTCGCGCGCTGTATTTTGGATCGCCTCGTTAGTGGTCCTACTATCTTTTTGGATCGCCTCGTTAGTGGTCCTACTATCTTTGAGACTGCCTCGTTAGTGGTCTCCCATTGTTTGGACTGCCTCGTTAGTGGTCCTATGTTGAGATTGCCTCGTTAGTGATCTCCCGGTATGGTGTCCTCTTCTTAGTCTACGGGATGAAAAGTAAAAGACTTGTGTGAGTGTTTCATTATGCTTAAATCGTATTTATCATGCCTTTAATTATGTATTTAAAATTTATGCATCTTAAATTATGCTTTAAATTACGCTTTTAAAATTAAGTCCTTTAATCATGTTTTCCGCTGCTAATAAATTATGTATTTTTAAATTCTCGTACGGTAAGCGAAATCTTTAGTTTAAACACTTGTAACCCCTTTTATTTGTTAGTTAGGGATTAACTTACTCAGTACTCCCTCCGTCCCACTCCAAGTGTCTTGTTACTGTTGGGCACGGGAATTAAGGTAGAGTTGGTTTGTGAGTATATGTTGGGGTCCACATAGTTGTTGAAGGGGAAAATTATTTCTATTTATAGAAAGAAGACATTTGTAATGGGACATCCAAAAATAGTAAGTAGGACATTTGGAATGGGACGGAGGGAGTATATTTTTATACTGACAACCGTTGTCAGTTTTCTTTTACAGAGTATGTCGAGTGAAGCATTGCATATCTTGGGGGAAATCATAACGGATATTTTAAATCCTGCATAGTACTGTTTTTACCGGGTCTGTTAAACCCGAGGATTTGGCCATGTTGGCCGTGATTTACTTTACGCTGCATTTACTCTATTTATTTTTCGCGCATGATGATTACTACTATCGTATTTAGTATTATAAATTTCCGGACTAAATATTGAAATGTTTTAAATCTTTTACATACCCACAAGCCTTGCATTTCCTTAGCGAGCTCGGGAAGCCGTGTCTTGCTAGGGAGATGTGGCGGTGACATCCCGGCCTGGGTTATCAAATCCGGGGTGTTACAAGTTGGTATCAGAGCCCGGAAAATTTTTAAGAGCTATTACTATTATTTTTAAACCATTATTTCTAAAACCCAAGTATTATTTTTAAATTATTTATTTTGACTACTAGTATTATTTTTAGCCCAAAAGTCTATAATCCTTTTTACATAGCCCAAAATCGTAGCCAAAAAAATACTCCCTCTGTCCCATTTAAGATGTCTTGTTTGATTTCTGCACACAATCCAATGCACTTTTTTAACCGTTAATATCTCAAAATATGTACAACGAAAAATTATGTAAAATATATATTATAAAACTATATGATTATATGAATCTAACAAGACCAAACTCAGCTATTTTTTCCAAATATATATTTGCAATAAAATTGAGTCAAAGTTAAACAATAAACAGTGCCAAAAAGTCAAACAGGACATCTTACACGGGACGGAGGGAGTATTAAATTTTGGCCCACTATAGAGGCCCAACCTTTAGCAATTTATTTTAAAACAAACTAAATTTTTATGGGGAAGGGACTTGCATTTGCATGTTGCATATAGATTTAAATTTGTGCATATCTTAACCTTGCCTGAAAAATGTCTAACTCTAACCTCCCTTGTTGACATTAGATGGCTGAACCAAATGCGAACATGACCAACCTGATGATGAAACTGACCAACGCATATCTCGAGTCCCAACAGCATGTCAATCACTTCAAAGCTCGAGTGGGGCATCTAGAGAGTAACGTGGACTATCTGAGAAATCTTAGGGAAGCTGACCATCATGAAATAACCCAACTCAAGGCCCAAGTCGCCGAACTCCAAACACTAGTGGTTGCACTTCAAAACAAGGATAACGAACTGATGATGCAAATAGGACACTTAGGAGCTGAGCTGCTGGGCCTAGAGGCTGACATCTTCCCTCCGAGCCCGAGCCCGGTGGGGACACCCATTCCCATTGACATATCCAGCGACGAGGACGATCCCATCGAGGATATACCTGCCTAGTTACCCTAGATTTAGGGATCCATACTGATGCACCATTGCTATTTCCGTTTCGAATGCTTGTAAACCAAATTTAATTCTTGAGTAATAAAAATACAAGCCTATTTAAATTTATTCCATACATTTTATTTAATTCTTTAACTACCATGATCAAAGAGGGGGACCTACAACCCTAGACCGAAAAAAAAAAAAAAACCGAACAGATTACTGAACCCAAAAAAAATAATAATAATAATAATAATAAAATATATATATATATATAAATATATATATATATATATACATACATATATAAATAAATAAATAAATTCCAACAACCTTTACAAGAAAACCCTGATAAATTGATACCTATTAAAAGACTAATCTTCATTCGATAAAATTTTCCCCTTAAGAGCAACTATATATTTTACATATAAACTCTAATCCCGTGTATCTTATCACACTAATTTATCTAAGTCCATCGAAGCGGTCTAGTCGAGCAACGGCGTAGGTATTGTTGGGCAATCCACCCACATGCAGATACGATAGGAAGGTAACAGTAAATCCAGAACATCTCAAACCATAAAATGGACAGAACAATTAAACCATGGTTCTAAAACAGCAGCAAACAACTAACACATGTCAAACACCTAACTAAGCAATAACATAACGAAAATATAAATCACAAATCCCAGGCAACAGCAACGTCCTCATAAGGAGGAAACTAAACAAAGTACGTCTAAATGCAAAACCTAAACGAAAACACGAAACCAAAAGGAGACATCACTGATCGGGAGGCGGGAACTGCCGGCGCATGTAGTCGTCCATCTGCCGCACATAGGCGTACATGTCGGACATGGTGGCCTGCTGCTGAGCCTGCCTCGTAGCAAACGAGTCCATACGGGTCTGATAGAAGTCCAACCTAGCGTCGAGGGCGTCAAAACGAGCATGCCCAGCTGCAAACCCGGCGTCCATACTGACCCGCATCTCCTGCATCATCTGCAGCATCTGAATCATCTCCTGCCCCTGAGGTGCCACAGCAGGAGGTGCCCCAGCAGGAGGTGGAACTACTGGAGGAGGGGGTGGCTGCTCCGGTGGTACAACAAGGATCAGGCCGCCGTCATCAGGCTGCGGGCGAAGTACAGCACGGGGAGCCCCACGACGTAAGGCGCTACGCCGCTCAGCATAAGTCGGGATACGGTAGCAACGGCCCGGTGCTAGGTCGTACGGGTCTGTCTCCGGTGTAGTGCGAATCCCCTGCGCCGCGCACAACCCACAGATGAGGTGAACGTGGGTAATCACCCTACTCCCTCGTCCTCTCCGCATACCCCACAAGTTGTCCTCGACGCAAGCTCCCACATTCACCCTACCGTCTCGCGCGATGAAGCAAATGGTCTCGTAGATGTGATCCAGGACAATGTGGCTCCGGGTGATCGGCCGGACACGCCCTAACCCCAGCTGAGCAAGCTCTCGCCAAGGGGAGTCCATCGTCGTCAAACGAAGCTCATGACTGTGCTCGAGCTGAGGAGGCACTATGGTGCATAAGGTGTTCCACGCAGGAGCAAGAACACGTCCCTCAGGCTGTGGCCGGAATACGCCATCGTCGGGCAAGCCAAAATAGACATTGATCGCCCGAGCACTGAATCGAGATAGCGACCACGGACCCATACCCGGGATAGATCGTCACCCTCCCCGAGACCGCCAATGTTGGCAATAACCTCCATAGCCAAATAACCGGAAGCGACGCCCTCGGGGTGACGTGCCAGACCAGTCCACTGCAGATACTCCAAGACTGCGCTGACCCTGTCATCGCCCATGTGAAGAGGATATATGCCTCTCTCAGGGACGTAAGCCCTGTTTCGACGAAGCTCGTCGAAATAAAAGTCCTGGGCAGCCTTCGTCCTAAACCGGAACCTGTCGTGCCGGTGAGGACGCACCTCGTCCGGAAGACCCCTGAGTCGCGGGCCCCGCTGCTCCTCGTCCTCCTCTGACTCGCTCTCGTCGAAATCAGGCATCGCCGGAGCGGCATGACTGGGGCCAGCCTCATCAGCAACTCGTCTCCTAGTCCTCGGAGGACACATGAGAGACGCCAAAACGACCCACAAAAAGAGCAACATCCTGCAAGTTGCCAAATACCAATTATAAGACTAAGTCCCACACAAAAGTCAAGCGAAAATACGCAAAGGGCATCAATATACGCTTCCAACGCTAATGTACAGTAAGAACAACAAATCCTACCGTTGGCTAAGACCAACCAGGAGGTAATCTAGACAAAGGATATTCTCAAACTAGTGCCTAAACCCTTTGTGGCATTTCGTCGAACACGTTATGTGCGCAATAAACCAAAACCTAAGTTACTAACAACACACGGAAATTGCCCACCGAATGAAACAATCATTCTATTAACAACACAGCGCGTCCTACCGCACCAAACAACAGGGGAACGAACTAATAACCACACCCCAATAACAACCAAACATCATAGCCTTTCTAAGGATTCGAATTCAACAAGAATTTGCCAAAAACATAAACACATTATAACATAAACATAGGCAAGGCAACAAGAGTAACAACAATTGCCAAATACACTTGCTAATTTGCACAAATCAAGCCTAAAAGTCATAAACCCCCAATTTTTGTACACAAACCTTAATTTCCTAAATCTCTTCACAAATCAAGTCATTCAAAACATAAAAGTTGAAATTAGTAAGTGGGATTAGTAGAATCGTACCTAAATGAGTGAAATTGAGGTCGAAATCAAGCAAACAGGAAGGTAACTCGCCGGATTTAGAGAGAATTGGGGGTGTGTTCTCGAATGGAAAATGGGGGAAGTGGCTCGCGCAGAGCGCGAGCCCTATTTTGTCGAACAGAGGGAGCCGCGCGCTCTTCGCGCGCTGGGGCTCATTACCGCGCGGCCACCGCGCGGGACCCGGAGGGAGTTTTATTTTTCCTGTTCTGCTCAATCTCTTTTGCTATACGCTCCTCACTAAACCCGGACATACATTGACAGTGAAATACAACGACATGGGGCATCACCTGGCATTATTCCAGACAAGGACAGCAGAATTGCCTCACGTCCTCCTTTCGTAGGACTACAGGAAACCCTCGGGACGTAAATACATAGGGACCATAAGAAATTCCGTAGGGAATAGAAAACCGCTTATTAACTAACGTCCCCACCACAGTTTGCTCGTATCCATAACGTGTTTCACGTCTCCCAACTAAAGAAGTTTGTGCCCGACACGTCGCATGTACTCCAACGGGACGTAATCGAATTGGATGATGACTTGACCTATGAAGAAACCCCGGTGCAAATACTCGACTACAAGGAAAGGGTGACAAGGAATAAAACTGTAAAGATGGTCAAGGTCCTGTGGTCCAACCACGAGACGGAAACGGCGACCTGGGAATTGGAAGCCGACATGAGGCAACGTTACCCTACCCTCTTCCAAGACAACCCGACCACAGTTATGGGGACATAACTGTATTCTTAAGGGGGGGGAGGATGTAACACCCGAGTAAAAAAAAAAAAAAAAAAACAAATTCAAATTGTTTTGAACTACGTCATGACTTGATCCCTTCACAGGGTACGTAGGCAGCTTGGAACTAATTTCTAGGTTCAGTCACGAAATAAATCACAAAATAAATCACGAAATAAATCACAAAATACATCACGAATTAGATCACAAGGACAATAGGAGGAGTTGGAACCAACTTAGACTAGGCTAATTAGGACACGGAAATGTTGCGAGCGATAAGCCGGACTCGTAACAAGTTTAAGGAGAAGATTCCGAAACGGAGACGACCCAGGGAATCGAGCTAACACGTAGAAAACCGATAGGGGAAAGCGAGGAAAGACCCGACGGAACACGCGGACCGCCGAACCAGCCGGTCCGGCCGGCCCGCGCTCTCCGCGCGCCGCCGCGCGGCCACCGCGCGGACAGAGGCGTCGCGACTCCAGGCTGGTCGCGCGTGCTCCGCGCGGGCAAAAGCTTAGGTGCGCGCCACCAGCGCGCCAGAGGTGCTGAAAGTGTAAACTTTCCTTCCATGGCGATTTTCTTGCCAAAAACAACACCCCTAACCATGGCAATCGAATCTCAGCCTTGGGGGAGGCTTAAGAATACCCTAGGGGCGCCCCAAACCCTAGGTTTTCAGAAAACATTCAAGCCTCCACCCTCAATTCCCTCTCCAAGTTCAAAACTCCTTCGACACCACTTTCCGGCGAGTATTTCGGCGACGACGGGACGACCGGGACAAGCCCCTGCCCTCTAGACTCTTGGTAAGCTATTGTACAAAGTTTCAATTCGTCCATAGATCTCAGAAACTCATATTCTAACCCTTTTTCCTTACTACGATTTCCCATCGGAAAACGAACAAAAAATCGATCGGAGAAGTTGGCCGTTCGTCGTGACCCTAGGACGTCCGGAAACCCAATCCAGCGACCCATTCTCTAACTAAGTAAGTTAAAACCTTACTCACAAATTTTCGTGGTTGTTTGTTGTTTAAATCTCGAGATATAGGCTTGTAACAAAAATCGGTTTTCAAAAACCCTATTTTCGTCCAATTTTGAAGACTCGCTTAAAACTCGACCTTCGGGAATTCAAACCGAAAACGTTTCAACATAAAAGTTGTTCCTAACACCTTTATCTATCTTGTGTCCAAATTTCAGCCGTTGACATTAAGTTTTGCTATCCCAAATCACGCCGTAAACTTTCTGTGACAACCCGAACGTTTTAAAACTGTGACAGATTTCTACGTTCAACTTGATGCATATTTTTCACCCATTTTTCGAATGATTTAACTTTGCATTCCTTAACAAAAGTTGTAGATAATTGTGTCTGGATTATGCATATAAAATTTCACAGATTTTGGTGTTCATTTGATATGCCAAATGGCCGAATTTTCAGAACTGTTTTAAGATTGTTTTAACGGCCGCGAGCATGCAGTGAGTTGTAATCGATTTTTGAGTACCAAGAATTCATTATTTCCAAATTCTTAAAACATGAAAGTTGTTCCTTAACGTGTTGCGTAGTTGCTGTAAAAAATTCACATCGATTGGTTTTGAAATGAATTTTTAATCGGCGTTGCACGAACCTGTGACGAAAACAGTTTTTAAGACAGAAATTATTCCTTGCAATAAACTCGAATTTCGACTCACTTCGAAACCTTATTTCCGAAAACTTAAAACATGAAAGTTGTTCGTGTGTGTGTTTTTGATCTACTGTAAAAATTTCAGAATTTTTGGTGTAAAGACGAATTTTTAATTAAGAAAGGCGTAAACTGCCTCGAATAGGATTTTTCGAACTTGAGAAAACTCGAACTATGAAAACGCGATATCGATGATTTGATAACTTTGAAATACGAACTTTCGAAAAATCCCGTTCACTAGGCTGAGCCGATCTTCATACTATCATTATCTTTGAGACTGCCTCGTTAGTGGTCTCCTTACTATCTGAGATTGCCTCGTTAGTGATCTCGCGCGCTGTATTTTGGATCGCCTCGTTAGTGGTCCTACTATCTTTTTGGATCGCCTCGTTAGTGGTCCTACTATCTTTGAGACTGCCTCGTTAGTGGTCTCCCATTGTTTGGACTGCCTCGTTAGTGGTCCTATGTTGAGATTGCCTCGTTAGTGATCTCCCGGTATGGTGTCCTCTTCTTAGTCTACGGGATGAAAAGTAAAAGACTTGTGTGAGTGTTTCATTATGCTTAAATCGTATTTATCATGCCTTTAATTATGTATTTAAAATTTATGCATCTTAAATTATGCTTTAAATTACGCTTTTAAAATTAAGTCCTTTAATCATGTTTTTCCGCTGCTAATAAATTATGTATTTTTAAATTCTCGTACGGTAAGCGAAATCTTTAGTTTAAACACTTGTAACCCCTTTTATTTGTTAGTTAGGGATTAACTTACTCAGTATATTTTTATACTGACAACCGTTGTCATTTTTCTTTTACAGAGTATGTCGAGTGACGCATTGCATATGCACTTGGGGGAAATCATAACGGACATTTTAAATCCTGCATAGTACTGTTTTTACCGGGTCTGTTAAACCCGAGGATTTGGCCATGTTGGCCGTGATTTACTTTCCGCTGCATTTACTCTATTTATTTTTCGTGCATGATGATTACTACTATCGTATTTAGTATTATAAATTTCCGGACTAAATCTTGAAATGTTTTAAATCTTTTACGTACCCACAAGCCTTGCATTTCCTTAGCGAGCTCGGGAAGCCGTGTCTTGCTAGGGAGATGTGGCGGTGACATCCCGGCCTGGGTTATCAAATCTGGGGTGTTACAAGTGCTAAGACCGGTGCTGTTGTGAGTCTCTTCTTGAGTTCTTGGAACGACGTTTCACAATCAGCTGTCCATTCGAACTTTAACCCTTTCTTCAGCAGTTGGGTCATGGGTCTTGCAATCTTCGAAAAATCTTTTACAAACCTTCTATAGTATCCGGCTAGTCCAAGAAAGCTTCGTATCTCTGTCTGACTAGTTGGCGCTGGCCAATCAGTCACTGCAGATATTTTTGCCGGATCAACCGATACTCCTTTAGCCGATACTATATGGCCCAAAAATGCAACTTCCTTCATCCAAAATTCGCACTTCGACAACTTCGCGTATAACTGGTTCTTTCTCAATGTCCCAAGCACTTGCTGCAGATGTTTTGCATGCTCCTCCTCATCCCTTGAGTAAACTAGAATGTCATCGATGAATATGACAACATATGAATCTAGTAACTCTCGGAATACACTATTCATGAGATTCATGAATACTAGGGGAGCATTCGTGAGACCAATGGACATTACAGTGAATTCTTAGTGCCCATATCTCGTGCGAAAAGCTGTCTTCGGTATGTCTTTCTCGGCGATACGCAACTGATGGTATCCCGATCTCATATCAACTTTTGAGAATACCGACGCTCCTTTCAGCTGATCGAAGAGATCTTCAATCTAGGTAGCGGGGATTTATTTTTAATCGTCACTTGATTAAGTCCTCTGTAGTCTATGCACAATCGAAGTCCGTCGTCCTTCTTCTTGACGAACAGGACTGGTGCTCCCCATGGTGATGTGCTCGGTCGAATGTAACCCTTTGATAACAACTCTTCGAGTTGTTCCTTCAACTCCTTCATCTCAGCAGGGGCCATACGATATGGCGCCCTCGAGAGCGGCTTGATTCCAGGTACCAAATCGATTGTGAACTCGACTTCTCGCTCAGGTGGCATTCCTGGAATATCTTCCGCAAAGACGTCGGGATATTCGTTCACGATTGGAATACTGTCGATCTTGCTCTCTTCGTCTTCCAGATTATGCACGTAGCATGCGTACAGTTGATATCCCTTTTGCATGAGATTGCAAACTTTCATTGCATTTACCACTTTGGCACTCTTCTTTTGAGGCTGCATGTAGTAAATGACCTTCTTCCCTCGACTCTTTGCCAAAGAGATCTTCTGCTTTTGGCACTCAATAACAGCCTTGTATTGAGTCAGCCAGTCCATACCCAAAATGATATCGAAGTCCTTAAGGTCAAATTCTATGAGATCCGCGAAGAATTCGGTATTTTTGATTATTATCGGGATCCCGTCATATCGTTTGGAGCACGATACCACCTTACCCGATGGTAATTGGATTCCTAAGTTAATGTTATTCGGCGCAGGTAGATCTAAAGCAGATAGAAATCTCGTGGAAATTAAAGAGCAACTCGCTCCTGAGTCAAATAAAACTTTGACAGGTACGCTTAAAGCAGTAAACGTACCTCCGATCACATCGCCTTGAGCGGCCAAATCCGCTTGGTTGATCACGTTCAAGCGTCCCAACGCTCCACCTTGGTTGCCTTGTTGGTTTTGATTTTGAGGTGGCCTCTGTGCCTGAGGGAACCTCTGACCTTGGTTGTTCTACTGGTTCGGCCCAGCTGGCCTGTTCCCCTGAGGTCGGTTCAACAGATCTGGCCTCTTATCGATGAGATCCTCTCTTGTCCAGCACTCCTTTTTCATATGGCCTTCTCTGCCACATCGATAACAATGCCCTGGTTTTGGGCATTCTCGCACCAAGTGAGGAGTATTGCACCGCTGGCATCTGGGTATGAAAGCGCCTTGGTTATCCGGCATTCGGTTTCCGTTGCCACCTTGATTGAATTCTCTGTTCTCGGGCCTCCTCTGCCCATCATTTCTTCCCTGGTCATTTCCCCTCCTGAAGTTGTTCCCATTACCACTGTTCCGGTTCCTCTTTTCAAAGTTGTTCGAGCCCTTGCTCGATTCTCCTTGGTCTTTTCTTTTCAGTTGTTGCACCCGGGCGATTGCCACCGCTCGGTCATATACAGCTTGCAGAGAAGTATACTGCCCTCCTACCAAAATTTCTCTGATACTGAGATTCAACCCCATTTCAAACTTCTGGGCCTTATCCGTATCAGTCGGCACAAGTCTTGGAGCAAAACGGACGAGCTCCTTGAACTTCGCGTAGTATTCTTGTACCGTCTGGGTGCCCTAACGAAGGTTGATGAACTCTTCGTACTTAGCAGCATTCGTGCTAAGGGGGTAGAATCTCTCTCTCATCATCTCCTTGAATTCTTCCCAAAAATAGATGTGTTCGCCATCAGCTAGCCCTCTTTGGTGGTTCTGCCACCACTCATCCGCTTCCCCACTTAAGTAGTACGTCGCCACTCCCACTTTCTCATTCTCGGGACATCTGACAGCGTTCAAAAGCTTGTCAAATGTCCGGATCCAATCTTCAAGCTTTGCGGGATCCTCATGTCCTTCATAATGGGGCGGCTGGTAGGGGTTAACCATCGCCAAGTAATTTATTCGGGCTGCTGGAGGCGGCACTGCTGCTTGTGCTCGATTGACTTCAAAATTCCCCAAAGAGATGAGGACCTGTTCGACTGTCCTAAGTCGCTCATCTAAAGCATTAGGAGCAGGGTTAGCTTGGCCTCCAGGCTTAGGCGGATTTGCTCCAGCGGGAATATTAGTATTTTCGTTGATTGGAATCTCCATTCTCTGTCTTCCCCTTGGCGGCATTCTGATAGTCAAGCACGCAGAGGTAAGATACGCAGTTAAGTGTGGGTTAATAGTCAAGTTAGACTATGATTAGAATTCTAGCTCATAAGCTCTAAGTGCGAAAGAACACGGAAAAGGGAAAGGGAAAAACAAGTACTAAATTCCATTAGATAATGACGACTTGATAACAATGAACTACATCAATATATATAGCACTAGATTACCACTACGTAAAATGTGGTAATGATAGGATGAGAAGATGTGGTAATACTAATACGCAAAGTACGGAAATGAAATACTAATAAAGGCAAGCAATGTAAAGGTCTAGCCAACAGAAATCGCATGTCATGGCCTAGAGCAGATAATCAGGAGAGTAGCCGAGCATCCTGCGGTCGGCCTCGATCTCCTCATCCGTATCAAGAGGCAGTGGAGGGTTCTCCACGGCCTCCTCGGTCTCCTCGTCCTCAATGTCAACGTGCTAGTCCGGATCCTCCTCCTCTTCTTCCTCCATCTCCGACTCAGGATTGAGCTGATTTTGCAGCCCAATCACCACTTCCTCCAGTGTGATAAGCCGTCCATGCAGCATGTGAACGTGATGACGACAGTCATCAAACTCGGTCTCCAGTGCAGTCCGGCGTTCAATAACCTGATTAGTTTTCATGGTCAATTCCTCAATCTTTTCTTCCATAGACCTAATACGATTCCTGTCGTTTTCAGCATCCCTACGAGCGTGACGCAGCTCGTGAGTAATATCGGACATAAAACACAGTAAGCGAATGATGGAGTCTTGGAACCTCGGATCGGCCATCTAACATACAAGTTTTATATTAAGAAATTTGGCACATTGTAGAGAAAGAGTATGTTAATGCACATGCATTTCCCCCAAAAATAGTAATTTAAGATTTGTCGAAATTTCGAGATATATTTTTCCATGGGTTTTCAAATAAAATTCTTGTCCATGGAAATAATATCTAAAATGCTTTAAAATAATATTCAATATGTTGGGCCTCTATAGTGGGCCGAAAATAATAGCTTGAAAGATTTTCGGGCTCTGATACCACTTTGTAACACCTCGGATTTGATCACCCAAGCCGGGACGCTACCGCCACACCTTTCTAAATAAGACGCGATCCAAATCGAGCTTATCTAGAAAGATGCTAAGGCTAGTTGTATCAATTCTTTAAAATAATTTAAAACCATTCAAATAAGCCTGAAGTTAAAATCAGAGTACGGCATGCATAAGGTATAACAGTAGTGCGGAAGCAATACAAGGGCCAAAACAAGCGGCCAAAAACCAAAGTCCAAAGTCTCAGCGCAGAAAATAAAACTAAAATAAATGCGACAAGTCTTTATGTTGAGAAATCCCATCCCAACGTGCAATTGCTTACTCTACAAAATCTGTAAAAAATGAAAACAACAATTTATCAGTACAAAAGGTATTGCGTAAGTTAATATATAGCATAACAAATTTTAAAGTTTTTCGAAGAGTAATATGAAGATAGGATTTTAAATTTAAAAAGGAAGACGAGTAAACATAGTTTTCCGAAGTCTCTTACGCTTTACCACACGAATAATTTACCATTGTTCATTTTGATCGAGGACACCAAATATGCCATTGGGATTTACACCCGCAAGGACTCCATTTCATAATAACGATTCTAGGGACGTACCCTTGGAATCAACCCACCTCTGGGACTCGTACCCACGAGGGATGTGAAAGCAGTGACCCTATACAGACCGCTCCGGAGCCCTAGATAACCCATACGGATACACCTAGGAGTATAGACTCTTACAATCATGAAACCATAATATCATATGCGCCGTTTTGGCTACAAAAGAGGGGCGGCCCAACGAGCTCCACCAAGTGCACTTACCATCTAAAACATTGGGCATCCCACTCGATCAAAACTTACAAAGTTTAAAAACCATATTTTTAACACTTTACAAAACCACACGTTTCCAGATTTCATACTTTTTCAAAAAATGAGTGTCATTCGACTCATAGATCATCAAAATACGCAAGGTACGATTTACCGACAAAAATAGCTCTATCGCAGTTTCAAAAATCACATCTGGAAACATAGCAAAACATTTTCAAGAATTTTGAAATATTTACAAGAGCTAGAACACACTCAAATGAACATTTTTCTCAGAAATAGGCTTCTTCAAATTCGGACTCTAAGTGACCTAAAAAAAAAATGGTTTCAGAACCTACTGTTTCAAGGCTCTTAAATTCCACAGTCCATCCGACCACAGTCTATTCAAAAATTCATATCAATTTCTAACATGCTCCAAAAATCATGAAATTTTACAGAGATGATCTAGAAACCAAATGGAACAGGTTTCATGAAGACATTAACCACGGAAAACGATCATAGGCAGGAGTAAATCGAACAACAAAATCTGATTGCATAAGAACACTAAAACTGACAGCATATATTCACAGAATTTCAGATCCGATTACGACGTCCAAAACATGTTCAAAACTTCTGAAAATTTATAGGGGGCATATTTAGGATGTTAGGAACATTTTTCGTTTAGAAAGGATTTTCCAAAAACATGTGGATCTAAGTGAAAATCGCCAAACAACAGAAACCATACGAGTAGAAACCCTAGTTGACAGTTGTGTTAAAGGGAAGAGATTGAACTAGAACTCGGTGGATTCTCTACCAAAACCTTTAAAATTTGAAATGCACAATACTAACTTACCTTTAGTGAGTTTTGGATCGAAATCCTCCCTTTTGATTGCTTCAAAATCGACCAAAACAGTCCCCTCTTCAACCAATACTCCACCGAAAGCACCTATTTGAAAAGGTTGGGAAAGATCCTTAGATCTAGGGCTTGAAGTTCGAAGTAAGGGACAAGGGATTGGATTAGAAAACTTACCTATCAATGGTTGATCGCCTAGGATGCTTGAGGATTGCCTAAGGCCTCTGGAAAACCGAAGAACTCTCACACAAACTCACCACTCTTCAAATGAGATCTGAAATTCGGATTAGAGAATGGGGGGGGGGGGGGGGTTGGGCCTGATTTAGGATAAGGATTGGGGGTATAAAGCTTCCCAAGAGCTGCAATTATGTTCCTAGGAAAGCTAAGAAGGGTTAATACCAGTCAAGGGTCGAGTTAAGTCTCCCCAAGCCCACATTCATCAACCTTGTACAACATGGTTCATTCAATCCCTCAATGATTATGTATCCATCTTTATCCAACTTGTAGACGAGTTTAATATATCCAAAAATCATCCAAATGAGTCCCAAAACATCCCCTAATGTCTGAGAAACGAATTTGGATCGGTTGGAGTTGCTAAATCTCGAAAATTGGAGTTGAAACCGCGTATGGCATTTGAAACGCCGCCTGCTGCCTGCCGGCGCGGGCTCCACGCGCCGCCGCCTGCTGCGCGATTTTCTCTTTTTTATTATGATTTTTAATTTTAAAAAAAATCATAATATGAATTATCCGAGATCGTTGGATAATCCGATAACTCTCTTCGAGTTGTTATCGTCCGAAAATATTTAATTCTGCTCTCTCAGAACTATTTCAGTTTCGATAATTAAATCCGATTCTTTAATTTCGGATTTAAAACTCGATGTCGATTTCTCGGGTATTACATCCACTCTTTCGACAAGCCTAGATTATGCCAAGTGGTGGTCCCGATGTCATGATCCGCCCAACAAGAATTCGAACTCTGCTGCCCATGTTAGCAATGATGAAGCACTGTCACCCAACTTTGCTCTAGATGCAGCGGTCCGCCAGCACAACCTCTGTTGAAGAACATAGAAGCAATTTCTGCTTTATCTTTTTCTGAAGAAGGGAGGGATGAGGTTTTTAACTTAGACCATCTTAGTATCCCTTCATTCATTTTTGAGGAAGAAGCACCTTTAACAGAACTTCTGAATGAAAGTTTTGATGTCTTTATTCTATTCCTTAATTTTGCCTTTTTTTGGTTTCTTTACTTGTACTTATGCTCTCTTTATTTCCTTTCAGGTTGTAGGCTTGGGAAATACATCAGCGCACGACGATGGCGACGATGATGCAGGAAGCAGTGCCAAAGTTCCTACACCCTCGACACGTACCCCGCGCGTTCCTCGAGTAGATGCAGTGCCATCACCGGCCCTTCCTTTAGTTGTGGCCGATCCTATTGCACACTTAGCACCTCCGGCGGTGCGTCCCTTGGACACGGATACTCCTGCAGCAACTATTATTACCCCTGATGAAATGAAGAGGCAAGCAAGTTGGAAGATAATGAGCTATTATTGGGATGTAGTGAGAGACATAATTGAGAATGCGCCCTTGGAGAAGCTTGCGAGGGGTCGAGCTGCAGCGGAGGAGTTTCTTAACTCCATGAGGGATTTCAGGCAGGACACATCTCGGTTGGAGTTATCATTGCACCGTTTCTTCGATGGGGCTACGATGTTTCAAGACTTGCATACAAAGGTGGAGTCGCAAGAGTCGTTGCAACTAGCCGAAGCTGGCTGATAAAGGCCAAAATTGACCATTATTTTCAATCTATTTCCGTGTCTAATACGGACATTTGATCGCATTCCGGTCTTATTTTAATAAGGAAGCAGTTGAATTCGACAGATATATGCAAGTTTGTATAAATAATAAGCTGTATTTGAAAAACACAAAAATATTGTTATTTTTATTAAATTTATGTTAAAAAATCCAAAAACATGATAAAAATATTAAAAATGCCACGTTTGATAATTATAGTTTGATAGTATCTGTTCGGTGGAACACGGGTCCATTAAATGGAACACAAACCAAATAATCAAGTGGAATAAAAATTCTTATTTATATTATTTTGATGTATATATTTATTTTGCTTTCAATTTTCTGGTATAATTTAAGAATTAAGTGGTCCACTAATCCTTTTATTTAATTAATTGCAGGTGATTTGGTCCAAGAGTCTTAAATCCAATCCAAATTGAATCTGGCCCAATTTTCAGTCCAAAGTTTCCTCCACCCCATAGGCCCAATACCAAAATCCTACAAGCCCATTACACCCATCTCCAACCCCAAGCCCAATTGGCCCAATACCAAATCCATAAGCCCAATAACCCATTCAAACCCTAACCTAACCCTAGCCCCTGCACCTAGCCGCCACCGCCGGCCGCCGCCATCGCACCACCAGCAGGCCCTTTTTTTCTCCTCCATCATCCATCGCCACCTCCGGCCGTCCACAGCCTTCTCCACCCGAGCCACCTTTTTTTTCCACCTCCAATCACCAAATCATCTCCGGCGAACAACCTCTGTGCAACCCCAGTCCATCCTCCCTCCATTTCCGACAGTCACAGCCCCCTCATCCAAAAATCCACCACCACCATTTCCTCCTCCACCTCCATCAACAACTCCAGTCCGCCACCCATTCCAGCCCTCCGGCCACCCTTCCAACCACCAACAACCAACAAAAACCCCCAAATTTCAGTGAGCATCAAATCAAAACAAGAAAAATTCTAAAACCACAGTCAAGAGAAGAAGAAGAAGAGAGGGGGTGGACGCCGCTGCCATCGCCGAGCCTGCGTCGCCGCCCTCTCCAGCTCGGACGCCTCCGGCGAACCAACACCACAATCGATCTGCCGCTGCCACCCATCAACTCCGGCGACGAGGTCGACAGTTTTCCCCTTTCTTCGCAGCCTCCTCATCCTCCATTTCCATCCCTCATGCCACCTCCGATCGCCTTCGCCGCCCTCTCACCACCACAGCGCCACCCCAGTCTCCGCCGTGTCGCCGCCATCTCCAACAGCCCCAAATTCAAAAAATGTTGGAAAGAAGAAACGAGGAAGGGAGGAAGAAGAAGCAAGAAGAGAAGAAGAAACTGGGAAAGAAGAAAAACTGGAATCAAAAATGGAGGAAAGAAAGATGGAGAGGAAAGAGAAATGGGAGAAAGGAAATAAAGAAGGGAAAGCTGGAATCGAGAAAGAAGAGAGAGAAAAATGAGAAATTAAACCCTTTGTCGCGGAAGGGTGTATCGCGACAAATGCTCCGCGACCAAAAAAATGCTCCGCGACCAAATATTGCTCCGCGACTGTGAGAGGAGTAGCAAAACACAAAATTTGTCGCGGAACATTGCTCCGCGACAAAGGACCGCGACCGCGACAAAGACAGAGAAGTCTTCCGCGACCAGGTCACGTGACCTCATTTATTTGAATTTCCCACATGACAAATCAAGTGGAAGGTCCCTGGAGTTGAAGTCCCGCAATGCATGGATTCTTTGTCTCTTCCTCCTGGAGCTCGAGCTCCCGCCCCCTCCTGCGCGCCATCTTGGAGCTAAAAAGTGTTTTGTCTCTAGCCTATTTGTTCCGCGACAAAGCAGTTGTTTAGCGACCAGGTGGGCCTTGAATGGGCCTAGGGCTTAATCCTACTCTATAAATATAACCTCCCACCCCCTTGAACAGTAACCTAGCTACACTATAGTTTATTTTCCCTGTTTTTGGAGGCACTACTATGCTCTCCAAAAATATGTTAGAGTAGGTAGTTTAATTTATTTTCATGCCATGTAGAGATAGACTCTAGTTTAGTGTTAATTTATGCTTTGTAATAAATTAGTGTAGCTAGTGTTCACTTTTATTTTTTCCAGTTTTGTATTTTGTAGTTTGTGGGTTTCAAACACTTAATTAATGGGTGTATTTTGAACCATGTTTTGGTATTGTAGTTAGGTTTTATTGCTTTCCTTATTTAATAAAATGCATAATCACTTGATATCATCCCTTGATAGGTTTATTAGCTTAGTTTATCTTTTTTTTAGATTTTTGTTCCTGTTTGATTTAGCTTGCTGTTTAGTTTAGTAGTTCCTTGTAATTTTTATTTTTATTTTTATTTTAGTTGTTGTTTTATTTTATTTTAGTCTAGTGTGATAAATCTAAAAATGGATAGTGTTAAAGTGTTTGTGCATATTTATTTAAAGATTGCATATTCCTATATTTGTGTTGCATCATTCCCGTCTTAGTCCCACGGATTAAGACGCAACCTCATGTAATGCAATATTAGGCGTTATGCTGCCGAATTTTTTATATAAATTTTTAAAAACCCTTTGTCGCCATACACTTTGTCGCGGAACCACGTTCTGCGACAAAACCCATGTTTAGCGACAAAGGACCAAATTCTTGCATTTTGTCTGCATGGCTTTTGTCGCGGAACACCCTTGTCGCGGAACCACGTTCCGCGACAAAATCTTATTCCGAGACAGAAAATTATGCCTTGCCATTATTTTGAAACCCCTTGGTCGCGATGCAACTCTTGTCGCGGAACCACGTTCCGCGACAAAATCCTTGATTAGCGACCAAGGACCCAAATACTTGTAATTTTATTCTGGGGGGACTCTGTCGCGGAACCTTTGTCGCGGAACCACGTACCGCGACAAAATCCTTGTTCCGCGACCAGGAATTATGTCCTTACCAATTTTCAACCCTTTGTCGCTATGCCTCCTTGTCGCGGAACCATGTTCCGCGACAAAATTTTTTGCTTAGCGACAAAACAAACCCTAATTTTCAAAATATCCATTCCTCTTATTTCCCACCCCTTTGTCGCGAAACCCTTGTCGCGGACCCATGGTCCGCGACACAAATTCTATTCCGCGACAAAGTGGCAACTTCTTGCCAAATTTTTATTCTTCATCTCACCCCATTAATTAATTGAACCTTTATATTAATTTTTGAGGTTGAAATCCAATGATCTCAACCCATGATTAATTTGATATAAAGAACTTTGTTCAATTCTCCATTAAAAGATTTTTCTACAAAAGATTAAACTCTAATGATCTAAGTATATAATCCGGACTGTAATTAATTAATTATGGAATGAGTGATTATTTAGACATAAAGAGTGATTATGGATTGATTTCCATACCTTGCATGAGATGTAATACCCGAGAAATCAACATCGTGTATTAAATCCGAAAAATTAATTAATTGAATTAATTAATTGGATTTAACTATCGCAACCGAAATAATTCCGGGAGAGCGGAATTTAATATATTCGCACGATAGCAACTCGAAGAGAGTTATCGGAATATCCAACAATCGGATAATCCAATATGATTTTTAAAAGATCAAAAATCATATTATAAAAAAAAAAAAAAAAAGAGAAAAATCGCTGCCTGGGGTGGCGCGGTGGCCGCGCGGTGGCGCGCCACCAGCGCGCCGCCACCCCAGTAGCAGCGTTTCAAACGCTGCTACGCGTTTTCATGCATGTTTTGGCATTAAGTTCGATCTTAATGCCTTGAATCTATCCAAATCCCTTTCTCAGATGTTGGTGAGTGTATTGAGACTCTAATGGACGAATCTAGAAGCTTCTAGAAGCATTTTATGGCTGTGAAATTGGGAGAATGCATGCACTTGCACCAAGGAGTGATTAGGTGGTTTGGATGAGTTTTGGGGGAGTGTTTTCCAAGAGGGACTGCCATTACTTCGTCCTTCATAGTCCCTAGGGCCTTTAAGCCACCATTGGGAACCTTAACACCCTATTCTTATCCCTCAATCAGCCCCCAAAATCCCTCATTCACACTAGTCCGAAAATCAGTCTTCTCTTGAGTGTTTGTGAGTTGGTGAGAGTTGTCCATCTTGCTCTTGGGGCTTTGGTCGAGTTGAAGCATTCCAATCCCTTCTCCTACGTCTAGGTAAGAATTCTAAACCAATTCCTTGTTCTTTAATTCGGATTCTAGGCCCTAACATCAAGCTTTTATCCAAACACCTCAAAATAGGATTCGTTCGGTAGATCTAGGAGGTTTGAGGCTGTTCCGGTCGAGTTTGAGGAATCAACCATTGAGGTTTTCGACACTCCACTCTTGAGAAGTAAGTTAATGTGTGCATGTCAATTTTTAGAGTGTTTGGTTGAGTATTCTTTGAGATATGGTTCGAATTCCATCTTGTGCCAAATCTGTCTTTTAGGGTTTCTTCCGAGTAGGTTTTCTTGTTGTGCTTTTCTCACCTAGATCCGTTCATTTTTGGAAGAACTTGTCTAAATGAAAAATGTTCCTAATGCTTTAAAGATGATGTCTGTAAATTTTCACAATTTTTGGAATTGTTTTGGTCGACGAAATCGGATCTGGTATTTTCTGCTATATTTGATGACAGATTCAAATTCCGAGCATGTTCAGTTTTGTGGTTCATATTTCTCCTAGCTATGGTCATTTTTGATGGTCGACTTCTTCATGAAAATTGTTCATCTATGTGTCTAGTTTACTCCTGTTAACTTTCAGAATTTTTGGATCAATATTCGAATTGTTATGGATTTTTAAGCAAGCTGTGGTCGGATGAACAGTGGTACTTACACCCTTTTGAAAACAAGTTTCTGAAATGAATTTTTTTGAGTGACTTAGAGTCCGAATTAGCTAAGGCCTATTTCTGAGAAAAATGTTTATTTTGATGTCGCCTAGCACCTGTAAAATTTTCAGAATTTTTCACAAAGTTTTACTACATGTCCTAATTCGATTTTGAAAACTGCCACAGTGTAGTCTTACCGGTGAAAATTGGTTTCGTACGTTTCGGTAGATTTTGAGTCGATTGCTACTCTTTTACGAATCCTATGAATTCTGGAAATGTAGATATATGTTGTGATGATTAAAATGTGGTTTTGAAACTTTGTGAGTTTTGATCGAGTTAGATGTTCAATTTAGAGGGTAAGTGCACTTGGCGTGGGCTCGTTGGGCCGCCCCCTCTTTTTGGTGGCCAAAACGGCGCCAAGGAAATATTATTATGTTGCGTGATTGTATGAGTCTATACTCCTAGGTGTATCCGTAGGGGTTACCTAGGGCTCCGGAGTGTGTCTGTATAGGGTCCGCTGCTCTCACATTGTGGATACCGTCGGCTTGTGGACATAAGTGCCCAAGCGGGTAATTGATCCCAAAACGGCTAAGGCCCTGGATCGTTGATACCGGCAGCTTGTGGACATAAGCGCCCAAGCGGGTAATGGTTTGGATGTCCTCGATCAAAATGAACATTGGTGTGGTAAAGTATAAAAAGAAATTCCCGTGAATTATTTTTACTCGTTCGTTGGATTAATTTCCTAACTTTTTATTATTCTTCTAAATCTTTAAATTTTGTTATGCTATCCGTTAACTTACTCAGTACCGTTTGTACTGATAAAAATTGTTATTTCCTATTTTTCGCAGAGTAAGTGTTGGCGCATTGGGATGGGACTTTCCAAGAATAAAGACTTGTCGCATTTTATAATTATTTTTAAATTGCTGCACTTTGGACTTTACTATTGGACTCTGGACTTTGGTTTTTGGCCGTCTGTTTGGCCCCGTTTTTATTTGTTTTAGCTTCCGCACTGATTATTACTGTGATGCATGAGATACTCTGATTTTAATTCGGGCATGATTGAATAGTTTTAAATTGTTTTGAAAAATTGATACAACTTAGCCTTAGCATTTTTCTAGATGAGCTCGACTTGGGTCGGGTCTTGTTTAGAAAAGTGTGGCGGTAATGCCCTGGCCTGGGAAATCAAATCCGGGGTGTTACAAAGTGGTATCAGAGCCCGAAAATTTTCAAGCTATTATTTTTTCGGCCCACTATAGAGGCCCAAATTATTTAATATTATTTTTAAGCAATTTAAGTATTATTTCCATGGAAAAAAGGAATTTTATTTTTGAAACCCATGGAAAAGTATATTTTGCAAATTCGACAAGTCTTAAAAACTTAGTACTATTTTTGGGGGGTAGCATGTGCATTAACGAATTAATTTCATGTGTGGCATATCGCTTAATGTAAAATTTGCATGATTAGATGGCCGACCCGAGGTTACAAGATTCCATCATGCGTTTATTGTGCTCCATGTCGGATATCACGCACGAACTTCGCCATATCTCTAGGGATGCCGCAAACGATAGAAATAGGATTGTGGCTATAGAGGAGAGGATGGAGGCTATGACCATTAGGAGTACCCAGATGGCTGCTCGCCATGATGCTCTTGCGGCCGAGTTCGAGGATTGCCGACACCACGTGCATATGCTTCAGGGACGCATCTTTGCGTTGGAGGAAGTCATTGTTGGGCTGCAAAACCAGCTTAACCCCGAACCCGAGATGGAAGAGGAGGAGGAGTTTGACCCCGACGAGTTCATCAACGTTGAGGAGGAAGAGGAGGACCCCGAGGAGGTTGTGGAGAATCCTCCACTGCCTCTTAACACCGACGAGGAGGTCGAGGCTGATCGCCGGATGCTTGGCTATTCTCCCGACTACTTGATCTAGACTTTATCTTGCGTTCTATCTTGTTGGACTTTTACCGCTTTTCGCTACTAGTTTCTTATCATTTTCCGTACCTATTATTATCGCATATTGATTATCTTGATGGTACCACATTTTCTGTAGTGGTGACCTCGTAGTATTTGATGTAGTAGCCTTGTTATTAAATCGTTATCATCTAGTGGAATTTCGTATTTAGCATTCTCTTTCCTTTCTTGCCCATTTCAGTGGTCTTTAACACTTAGAGCCTATGAGATTGAGTTCTAACCATAGCCTAACTTGACTATTAACTTTCATCTAACTGCGAATCTAACCTCTGCGTGCTTGATCATCAGAATGCCGCCCAGAGGGAGACCTAGAGCTGAGATCCCAGTGCATGAGAACGTTAATGCTCCAGCGGATGCGAACCCGCAGAATCCGGGAGTTCAAGCTAACCCCGTTCCCAACGCACTTGATGAGAGGTTGAGGACAGTTGAGCAAGTCCTCGTTGCTCTCGGAAATGCAGAAGTCAACCGAGCTCAAGCAGCAGTACCACCCCCAGCAGCTCGCATAAACTATCTGGCGATGGTGAACCCTTACCAGCCGCCTCATTACGAAGGACAGGAAGACCCCGCAAAGTTGGAGGATTGGCTGAGGACTTTTGACAAACTGCTTACTGCCATCAGGTGTCCCGCGAATGAGAAGGTTGGCGTGGCTGTGTACTACCTGAGAGGAGAAGCTGACGAGTGGTGGCAGAACCACCAAGAAGGACTTGCTGATGGTGAACATGCCTACTTCTGGGAAGAGTTTAAGGAGATGATGAGGGAAAGGTTCTATCCCCTCAGCATAAAGACTGCTAAATATGAGGAGTTCATTAATCTCCGACAAGGCACCCAGACAGTTCAAGAATACTATGCGAAGTTTAAAGAGCTCGTCCGATTCGCTCCAAGGCTGGTACCAACCGATGCTGATAAAGCCCAGAAATTCGAGATGGGGCTGAATCTCAGCATCAGAGAGATCTTGGTTGGCGGACAGCACACTACTCTGCAAGCTGTTTACGATCGTGCAGTGGCAATTGCACGAGTACAACAGCTGAAGCGCAAGGATCATGGAGAGGCGAGCAAGGGCCTAAACACTTTCGATAAGAGGAACCGCAACAACAACTCTGGGAATCACTTCAGAAGGGGGAATGACCAAGGAAGGAATGATGGTCAAAGGAAGCCGGACAACAGAGAACTTAACCGAGGAGGCCAAGGAGGTTGGAGGCCGGATAACCAGGGCGCCTTCATACCCAGATGCCGGGAATGCAACCTTCCGCACTTGGTGCGTGAATGCCCAAGACCGGGGCATTGTTACCGGTGTGGCCGGGAAGGTCACATGAAGAAGGAATGCCGGACGAGGGAGGACCGCATTGACAAGAGATTGGACCTGATAAACCGTCCTCAGGGCAACAGGCCAGCCGGGCCAAACCAGCAGGACAACCAAGGGCAGAGATTCCCGCAGGCACAGAGGCCACCTCAGAATCCGAACCAGCATGGAAATCAAGGAAGGCCAGTAGGACGCCTGAACGTGATAAATCAAGCGGACCTAGCTGCTCAAGGCGATGTGATCGAAGGTACGTTTACTGCTTTAAGCGTACCTGTCAAGGTCTTGTTTGACTCAGGAGCGAGTTGCTCTTTGATTTCCACGAGAACTATATCTGCGTTAGATCTACCAGCGCCGAATAACATTAACTTAGGAATCCAATTACCATCGGGTAAGATAGTATCGTGTTCCAAACGATATGACGGGATCCCGATAGTAATCAAGAACACTGAATTCTTTGCGAATCTCATAGAATTTGACCTTAAGGATTTCGATATCATTTTGGGAATGGACTGGTTGACGAGATACAAGGCTATCATCGAATGCCAGAAGCAGAAGATCTCGTTGGCGAAGAGTCGCGGAAAGAAGGTCATTTACTATATGCAGCCTCAGAAGAAGGGTGCCAAGATAGTAAATGCATTAAAGTTCTGCAATCTCATGCAGAAGGGATACCAACTGTACGCGTGCTACGTGCATAATCTGGAAGGCGAGGAGAACAAGATCGATAATATCCCCGTCGTGAACGAATACCCAGATGTCTTCCCGGAGGATATCCCAGGAATGCCTCCTGAGCGAGAAGTGGAGTTCACGATCGATCTCGTGCCCGGAATCGAACCAGTGTCAAAGGCACCATATCGCATGGCGCCTGCTGAGATGAAGGAGCTGAAAGAACAACTAGAGGAGTTGTTATCTAAGGGATATATTCGGCCGAGCACATCACCATGGGGAGCTCCAGTCCTGTTCGTGAAAAAGAAGGACGGCGGACTCCGATTGTGCATCGACTACCGAGGTCTTAATCAAGTGACGATTAAGAACAAGTACCCGCTACCTAGGATCGAAGATCTCTTCGATCAGCTGAAAGGAGCGTCGGTATTTTCAAAGGTCGATCTAAGGTCGGGATACCACCAATTGCGTATTGCCGAGAACGACATACCCAAGACAGCTTTCCGAACAAGATATGGACACTACGAATTCACCGTAATGTCCTTCGGTCTGACTAATGCTCCCGCAGTATTCATGAACCTCATGAATAGCGTTTTCCGAGAGTTACTAGACACATGTGTAGTCGTATTCATCGACGACATCCTAGTTTACTCGAGGAATGAGGAAGAGCATAGTAGTCATTTGCACCAAGTACTCGGACTTTTGAGGAAGAATCAACTCTACGCGAAGCTGTCTAAGTGCGAGTTTTGGAAGAATGAAGTCGCTTTTCTAGGTCATATAGTATCGGCTAAAGGAGTATCAGTCGACCCGGCGAAGATATCAGCAGTGTCTGATTGGCCGGCACCAACAAACCAGACCGAGGTAAGAAGTTTCCTAGGTCTAGCCGGATACTACCGAAGATTCGTGAAGGACTTTTCTAAAATTGCGAGACCGATGACCCAACTGCTGAAGAAAGGATTGAAGTTTGATTGGACAGCTGAGTGTGAGCAGTCATTCCGTGAGCTTAAGGGGAGACTCACATCAGCACCAGTTTTAGCGTTGCCATCAGAGACTGAGGATTATGAGGTGTATAGCGACGCCTCGAAAGAAGGTCTTGGTTGCGTGCTAATGCAAAACCGTAGAGTGATTGCTTATAGGCAACTCAAGACGCACGAGGTAAACTACCCGACACATGATCTGGAACTGGCAGCGGTAGTGTTCGCTCTTAAGATCTGGCGACACTATCTATATGGACGAACTTGTCGGATGTTTACAGATCACAAAAGCCTCAAGTATATATTTACTCAGAAAGAGTTAAATATGAGGCAGAGGAGATGGCTCGAGCTGATCAAAGACTACGATCTGGGTATAGCCTACCATGAAGGCAAGGCGAACGTCGTAGCGGATGCGTTGAGTCGCAAGACGAGGCACACGGCGAACACACTCATTCTACCTTCGGGACTGTATATGGACTTAGCTAAGTTAGATACTGAACTAGTCCATTATGGAACCGTGGTGGAGACAGTGAACGCCATAACAGTTGAATCTACCGTATTTGACGAGATTCGAGAAGCCCAACCGGACGACGAGAATCTCCAGAGGATCAAAGGAAAAATAAGTGAAGGTAAGGCGGTAGGATTCACGATCCATGAAGACGGAAGTGTTCGTTTTAAAGAAAGATGGTGTGTTCCTCATAAGTGCGAGGAATTGAAGAGGAAGCTCATGGAAGAAGGCCACAATACACCTTATTCAGTCCACCCTGGTGGGGATAAGTTGTACAAAGACTTAAAGAAAATCTATTGGTGGCCGCGGATGAAGAAGGATGTTGCCGACTTTGTGGCTAAGTGTATAACCTGCCAGAAGGTGAAGGCAGTGAGGCAGAAACCGTTAGGATTGGTAAAGCCATTGGAGATCCCAAGCTGGAAGTGGGACAGCATCTCCATGGATTTTGTTTCAGGGTTGCCAATATCTCCCCGAGGAATGAATAAGATTTGGGTAATAGTTGACCAGTTAACAAAGACCGCCATTTTCATACCAATGAAGGAAAATTGGTCGATGGATCAACTAGCTAAGGCATACATCGAGAACGTGGTCCGAAGGCACGGAGTACCGCATGATATTATCTCAGACCGAGATAGTAGATTCGTCTCCAACTTCTGGACTAAATTACAAGAAGCCTTAGGAACCCAAATCAAGATGAGCACAGCTTTTCATCCAATGACGGACGGTCAGACTGAGCGCACGATTCAGACGCTCGAAGACATGCTAAGGGCGTGTGTACTCGAATTCAAGGGAAGTTGGGAAGACCACTTGCCGTTGATTGAATTCTCGTACAACAACAGTTATCACGCTAGCATAGGCATGGCACCGTTCGAAGCGCTTTACGGACGGAAGTGTCGTAGTCCGTTGTGCTGGACGAAGGATGATGATTCGGTAGTTGTTGGACCGCAGCTCATTGAGGATATGAATAGCAAGATCAAGGTGGTTCAACAGAAAATGAAAGCCGCGCAAGATAGGCAGAAGAGCTACGCCGACACTAGGCGGCAAGAGTTGGAATTTGAGGTGGGAGACAAGGTCATGCTGAAAGTGTCGCCCATGAAGGGGGTGATGCGATTCGGTAAACGAGGAAAGCTAAGTCCTCGCTACATTGGTCCGTACGAGATTTTGGATCGTGTAGGTACCTTGGCTTATCGTTTGGCACTTCCACCAGAGTTGTCGCAAGTGCATAACGTATTCCATGTTTCTCAACTGAAGAAATATGTGCACGACCCAACTCACGTGTTGCAACCCGACGTGGTTGAGCTAGAGGATGACTTGACATACGAGGAGTATCCGATCGAGGTACTTGACGTCAAGGAAAGGGTCACAAGGAACAAGACTGTGAGGATGGTGAAGATCCTATGGTCGAATCATGGCACCGAGGAAGCGACGTGGGAATTGGAAGCGGATATGAAGCAAAGATATCCCAACCTTTTCCAAAGCGACTCAGGAGCAGTTATGGGGGCATAACTGCAGTCCTAAGGGGGAGAGGATGTGATACCCCGCGCAAAGTCGTCGCGAGCTGAGGTAAGAATTTTAAATTGCGAGCCTCAATAATTTCTTTGTGCCAATTATTAATTTTCCGAAGTGCGACCCAACTTCGAGGACGAAGTTGATTTCTAAGGAGGGTAGACTGTAATACCCGAGAAATCAACATCGTGTATTAAATCCGAAAAATTAATTAATTGAATTAATTAATTGGATTTAACTATCGCAACCGAAATAATTCCGGGAGAGCGGAATTTAATATATTCGCACGATAGCAACTCGAAGAGAGTTATCGGAATATCCAACAATCGGATAATCCAATATGATTTTTAAAAGATCAAAAATCATATTATAAAAAAAAAAAAAAAAAAAAGAGAAAAATCGCTGCCTGGGGTGGCGCGGTGGCCGCGCGGTGGCGCGCCACCAGCGCGCCGCCACCCCAGTAGCAGCGTTTCAAACGCTGCTACGCGTTTTCATGCATGTTTTGGCATTAAGTTCGATCTTAATGCCTTGAATCTATCCAAATCCCTTTCTCAGATGTTGGTGAGTGTATTGAGACTCTAATGGACGAATCTAGAAGCTTCTAGAAGCATTTTATGGCTGTGAAATTGGGAGAATGCATGCACTTGCACCAAGGAGTGATTAGGTGGTTTGGATGAGTTTTGGGGGAGTGTTTTCCAAGAGGGACTGCCATTACTTCGTCCTTCATAGTCCCTAGGGCCTTTAAGCCACCATTGGGAACCTTAACACCCTATTCTTATCCCTCAATCAGCCCCCAAAATCCCTCATTCACACTAGTCCGAAAATCAGTCTTCTCTTGAGTGTTTGTGAGTTGGTGAGAGTTGTCCATCTTGCTCTTGGGGCTTTGGTCGAGTTGAAGCATTCCAATCCCTTCTCCTACGTCTAGGTAAGAATTCTAAACCAATTCCTTGTTCTTTAATTCGGATTCTAGGCCCTAACATCAAGCTTTTATCCAAACACCTCAAAATAGGATTCGTTCGGTAGATCTCGGAGGTTTGAGGCTGTTCCGGTCGAGTTTGAAGATTCAACCATTGAGGTTTTCGACACTCCACTCTTGAAAAGTAAGTTAATGATGTGCATGTCAATTTTTAGAGTGTTTGGTTGAGTATTCTTTGAGATATGGTTCGAATTCCATCTTGTGCCAAATCTGTCTTTTAGGGTTTCTTCCGAGTAGGTTTTCTTGTTGTGCTTTTCTCACCTAGATCCGTTCATTTTTGGAAGAACTTGTCTAAATGAAAAATGTTCCTAATGCTTTAAAGATGATGTCTGTAAATTTTCACAATTTTTGGAATTGTTTTGGTCGACGAAATCGGATCTGGTATTTTCTGCTATATTTGATGACAGATTCAAATTCCGAGCATGTTCAGTTTTGTGGTTCATATTTCTCCTAGCTATGGTCATTTTTGATGGTCGACTTCTTCATGAAAATTGTTCATCTATGTGTCTAGTTTACTCCTGTTAACTTTCAGAATTTTTGGATCAATATTCGAATTGTTATGGATTTTTAAGCAAGCTGTGGTCGGATGAACAGTGGTACTTACACCCTTTTGAAAACAAGTTTCTGAAATGAATTTTTTTGAGTGACTTAGAGTCCGAATTAGCTAAGGCCTATTTCTGAGAAAAATGTTTATTTTGATGTCGCCTAGCACCTGTAAAATTTTCAGAATTTTTCACAAAGTTTTACTACATGTCCTAATTCGATTTTGAAAACTGCCACAGTGTAGTCTTACCGGTGAAAATTGGTTTCGTACGTTTCGGTAGATTTTGAGTCGATTGCTACTCTTTTACGAATCCTATGAATTCTGGAAATGTAGATATATGTTGTGATGATTAAAATGTGGTTTTGAAACTTTGTGAGTTTTGATCGAGTTAGATGTTCAATTTAGAGGGTAAGTGCACTTGGCGTGGGCTCGTTGGGCCGCCCCCTCTTTTTGGTGGCCAAAACGGCGCCAAGGAAATATTATTATGTTGCGTGATTGTATGAGTCTATACTCCTAGGTGTATCCGTAGGGGTTACCTAGGGCTCCGGAGTGTGTCTGTATAGGGTCCGCTGCTCTCACATTGTGGATACCGTCGGCTTGTGGACATAAGTGCCCAAGCGGGTAATTGATCCCAAAACGGCTAAGGCCCTGGATCGTTGATACCGGCAGCTTGTGGACATAAGCGCCCAAGCGGGTAATGGTTTGGATGTCCTCGATCAAAATGAACATTGGTGTGGTAAAGTATAAAAAGAAATTCCCGTGAATTATTTTTACTCGTTCGTTGGATTAATTTCCTAACTTTTTATTATTCTTCTAAATCTTTAAATTTTGTTATGCTATCCGTTAACTTACTCAGTACCGTTTGTACTGATAAAAATTGTTATTTCCTATTTTTCGCAGAGTAAGTGTTGGCGCATTGGGATGGGACTTTCCAAGAATAAAGACTTGTCGCATTTTATAATTATTTTTAAATTGCTGCACTTTGGACTTTACTATTGGACTCTGGACTTTGGTTTTTGGCCGTCTGTTTGGCCCCGTTTTTATTTGTTTTAGCTTCCGCACTGATTATTACTGTGATGCATGAGATACTCTGATTTTAATTCGGGCATGATTGAATAGTTTTTAAATTGTTTTGAAAAATTGATACAACTTAGCCTTAGCATTTTTCTAGATGAGCTCGACTTGGGTCGGGTCTTGTTTAGAAAAGTGTGGCGGTAATGCCCTGGCCTGGGAAATCAAATCCGGGGTGTTACATGAGAAACCAATGTCTCTCATGCAAGATGACCCAAAAATATTTTTCTTTTATTCATTTTGTCTTTTCCGTGATGTGTGAAACAGCTAATAAGGAATATATCAGATTAATGTTGGCGGGTATTCCCACACGGATAACTAGCTCGTGGTCTGTATATTAATTATTAGATGTTATTTTGCATGGTCCGAATAGTGGACGGTGGAAGCCTTGGCGGTTAGTCCATCCGGGATTATAATAGCTGCTCAGCTGACCCCTATCCGGATACAGTTTTCTTTTCTTTATCTTAATTTCAAACCCGAATCTGGATCTGTAGTAATGTTAGATGATATATGCCAATGTCATCTAATAATTATTGTGGTAATAGAACATGTGTGTTTTTATCCAAATTCACAGATAGTGGAGTCTAAGATGACGGCGGCAACTGTCATTTAGGGCACTCCACTGTCTAAAACCAATCCACCTGGAATAGTTGGGACCTGGATAGCAGATGTTTGCAGTCCGGATAACCCAAGTTATTTCAGTCATCTTTTTAGCCAAATAAATTCTTCTCATCTCCGGCTATTTCATCTCTGTGTCAACTTCTGTCTAAACCCACCTTATATTTTGGGTTATTTAATTTTACACTTCTCTATAAATTTATGCATGATATTATTATGTAGATATTGTGGTCAATATATTATTTTGGGATCCTTCCCTTGGACACAGGAGTCTTAATTTTAATCAGATGTCTCATAATAAATTTCCAACAAAAATTCCTTTATAAAATCCGGATCTGAGTAAGGGATAAATTCGACAGTTATGACTAATTCATATCCGACTGGGGGTTGATTTTAGGAAATTAGAAGCAGAGTCAGCGATTAGGTCTCACCTAGACTGAAAGGATCTGTGTTTTAATTGAGAGTCTAGTACCTGATAGGGAATGATTTTCAGATTTATTATTTTCCAAAATTGCTGTATGTTGGAAATCGTATATTAAATATTGCACTAACTCAGAGTCCATTTGGATTCAGATGAGGTGTAATAGATAATACTAGAAGAACAACATGTGGGCCTTGGTTATTTTCTAAGGTAGGGTTGAGTTCCTTTCAACTGCTATCCTCTTCTGCCAGAGCCTATTTTTGAGTCCTGAGTGAGTGCATTCGGAACGAACTAATTTATTAGTTCGTTTCATTAGTTTGTATCTCATAACCACCCGATGAGAAGTGAACATTGCGAGCGGTTCACCGAGAATAGGGAATTCTTGATCCACATCCGGTCATTCTGACTGGGGGCTTTCTTTTACTACCAGGGTCAGACTTTCAAAAACCTCCGAGTGATAGGATTTTAAATGCTTTCTTTACCGCTTTCTTTTAAATGCTTTCGTTAGAGGTCACTCGGTTGTATTGAGAGTTGTGTAACTGCTACTAGGACTGAGAGTTAAGGGATAGTTCAGGGCTTGATTAGAATCTTTGGGCGTGACATGGGGGAATGATAGCAGTACTTGACACTTCAACTAATGATTTGTCAGGTGTTGCTTATCCACCACAGATAAATGACATACCTCTGCGCAGGGGCAGTTATCTATCTGTGGTATCTTAGATTTTGTTATCTTAAGGCATGTAAATCCTTACTGTAAGTACCTGTCTGTTAAAGGGAACATAGTATAGGAAGCATGAGAGTTAGCTATCTGAAGGATTATCCCAAGCTAAGATCTGTGTAACAAAATGGAAGTTTAATTGTGTTTCATCTGAATCTTGTCCAATCTTTATTCTTTTCTTCATGTCTCTTCTGTCTCATTTTAAGTCTGCTTTCTTAGATAATTTTAACCGCTTTCTTAGAATAATTTTATTGCTTTCTTAGATTAAATTTAATTCGCTTTCTAGAATAATTTTATCTGCTTTATTTCAATTGCTTTCATAGCTTAGTTTAAATTATGTCAAGTAGTTGGTAATTCAAACACAAACTTAAATCGAGTAACTGAGTGGAAAATCTTAGTAAACGGCGTGGGCCCTGCTTCCATCGCACATCCTCCAGTGGACGATCCGGTACTTACTATAAATACTGCAATTTTTGACTCCGTGCGCTTTCGGGGGCACAGTTTCTTAACACGAGTAAATAAAAAATGTGATTTTTCAGAAAATACTCATGTAGTGGGAATCTGCCGAAAGTTTCATGGTAGGTAATCTCATGACATGAAATCATGAGAAGTATCATGGCACATATGCCGGGGACCCTCAGTGTGACAGACTGAAGGTCAATCTATCCCGGTTGTACCATAAGACTTGTCAAAAGTTTCATGACATGAGAGGACTGCAGCGCCATTTGAAATTAAAGCACCCCACCTGAGTAATAAAAAGTGGCACTCTTAATATATCCCTAAACCCATTCCATAAATCATAACTCCTTCATTTAATAAAATCAATCCTGATATATTTTAGAAAAATACTCGTGTTAATGAAATTTGTCAAAAGTTTCATGGCGCCGTTGCCGGGGAGGATGCAGCGTCGTTTATTAAGAGAATTACACTCCTGATTACTCATAGTTAGCTTAGTGTTAGTTTAGTGTATTTATTTCAGAACAGAGAAGTACCCTCAAATCAATTAAACATTTAGAGTACTAAGACTCTAAATGTGAGGATGTTGATTTGAAGGGAAAACCTAACCAATTGGGTATTTTGTCTTGCAGGAATCATGGAGCCATCGAAAATGGTGTAAGGAGTTAAATGTGGAAGTGTAGCATTTGGGCTACACTACTTTGATCTTTCGTTTAATTTTACACTTCTCCAATTGTAAAATCGAGGTTAATTAAACGAAAAATCAAAGAAAAATGGAGAAGTGTAGCATTGGGGCTACACTAATTTGCAATTGTAAATTGCACAACACGTGAGACTCACGTGTTTGTCATCTCCACCACATCCGGACCACGAAGCTCCACCGCTGCTCCATCGCCCATCCACCTCATTACCACCACTGCGCTGAGGGAACCCTCATCACTGGTGAAACAACAAATGGAGTAGCAGATCTTCGGACTACCAATTGCTCACCACCATCGGACAAGCCACGGCCATCATCTCACTTTCCGTCGCCCCTGTCCCGACTGAGCATCTGAAGAGGTTCCCGGTTGGATTAGTTCTGTAATTGACCGAAGATTATATCCGGAATTTAAAGAAATATAAAATCCGGAATGATTCTCACAAACACAGAATTGATCCAACCTAATATTCTGCAAGTCAAAATCATATATATATATATATATATAAATATCTTGTGCATATTAAATTAAATAATTTGGGTATTAATCAATTAACTCACATTTAGAGTACTAAGACTCTAAATGTGAGGTTGTTGATATTTTTGAGAAAACCCGATAACTTCTTCTGTGTTTGCTTCACAGGAATTTGTGGAACTACCAAAAAGAATATTAAAGCTCCAAAACAGGTTCCCGGTTGGATCGATTCTGTGATTAATTGAAAGTATTCCTGGAAATTAAAGCAATTTAAAATCCGGAATAACTTTTGTAAGAACAGAATCAATCCGACCTAATTTATGCAAGTAAATATAGTAGATTAAATTTTATAAAATTCAAAAATGTGATTGAACAATTTTGATGAAAATCAGAATTTTTCTTAAGTATTGGGCATCGAGCAATCGCCTTGTTCGACGAACCAAACGATCACACATAGCCAAAATCGTCGAACATTTAATTGGTTTGACGAAAAAGGCTATCGGAATTATTTTTCTATCTTTCATGTTAATATTTTCCCCCTCCCTCCCTCCTCTCTTGTTTTATTTTGATTTTGATAATTTGTTTAAGTAGGAATTAATTTACTCACATTTCGAGCAAGGCTTAAAATGTGAAGATGTTGATTCTTCACTTACAAAAAAAAAAGAAAGTGTGTTACTTTTCTTTTTGTTTATTTTTATTATCTTATATTTAAACCCAGTGCAAAGCATGTATAAATCTGTCAGTGATTCACATATTTGATTTTGGTTTATGATTAAATTTTCAAACTTTGAAATTGGGATAATATAATTGAAGACAAGCATGATATGAATTTTTGAGGTTTTGAGCTATAAAAATTTAGTGATATCATCATCTTGTTGGGTAATGAGTCCTCATGTTGAGAATTTGATTGAATAGATTGTATGAATTTTTCAAAGATTATATTTAAGAATATTGTATGACATGAATGAACCATTCCATGTGAGATTTGAGCCATGAGTCATTTTTACTCATTTTTTTCTTTGATGTGTGAAAATCATTTTAATTAAAGGAAACTAGAACTTGCGATTGGGACCGATTCAAGACCATGCCATATTCCAAAAATCGAGCATATGATCGAGGCACCTAGAAAAACCCAAATTTTTGGCCTTCGTTTGAATTCCAAACCAAAAATATTTTCCCCTTAGGATTAACCACTTTGAGCCTTAAGCCTAATTTTTCTTTGAAGCCCTCTATATTATTCCTTAGCCTTCTAAAAAGACCAAAAAAAAAAAAATTCAAACCCAAGTGGGCAAGAATGAATTTTATCAAGGCATTAAATTTATGATCATCAATTCATCAAATCGGTATTCAATAAACCGATTCAAAAAAAAAAAGAAGAAATATGTTGAATTCAATTCAACACAAATAAATTGCAAATGACAAAGCAAATTAGACATAGTCTAATGTCATGCAATAGAAAGAGAAAAACAAAAGAAAAAGAAAAGTGTTGATGATCATAAATTTTAAATAAAAATATGCCAAGTTATGATAGAATTAATTCTTGCCACTTCTTAGCCCATTAATTCCCTTTCTTACCAAATGTTACAACCGTATGCCCCATTATAACCCTTAAATAAGACCTCGGGATCTCGATTTAAAGAAATGAGCCGGTGGCGAGTTGGTCCAATTGCAAGCTTATGGGATAATTTAATTAAATTTGATTATGAGCGTTCATGATGAAACCCAAATTTGAGAGTGAGCGAAATTTCCGCATCTACTATATGTGAGGCTCCGATTTGATTTTTATGTTCATGTCATGCTTTAATTCTAGAATTAAATCAATGAATTTTTCTAAACATGATATTCATGAAGAATTATCAATATTGACTGATTTGTAGGCCTGATTAAGTGAGAAATATCATTTTATTAAACACTGCAATCAAGAGAATTTAATACTTGTAGTTTTTGATTGTCTTATCCCAATCTAAAAAGAATGAAATTTTTGAAGCCACGCAAATAGATTGAATATGCAGCGTCTATGCTCTTAGGAGCACTGACTCTGACTGCTCGGGGACGATCAGTATTAAATGTGAGGATGTTGATAATGGCCAAAATTGACCATTATTTTCAATCTATTTCCGTGTCTAATACGGACATTTGATCGCATTCCGGTCTTATTTTAATAAGGAAGCAGTTGAATTCGACAGATATATGCAAGTTTGTATAAATAATAAGCTGTATTTGAAAAACACAAAAATATTGTTATTTTTATTAAATTTATGTTAAAAAATCCAAAAACATGATAAAAATATTAAAAATGCCACGTTTGATAATTATAGTTTGATAGTATCTGTTCGGTGGAACACGGGTCCATTAAATGGAACACAAACCAAATAATCAAGTGGAATAAAAATTCTTATTTATATTATTTTGATGTATATATTTATTTTGCTTTCAATTTTCTGGTATAATTTAAGAATTAAGTGGTCCACTAATCCTTTTATTTAATTAATTGCAGGTGATTTGGTCCAAGAGTCTTAAATCCAATCCAAATTGAATCTGGCCCAATTTTCAGTCCAAAGTTTCCTCCACCCCATAGGCCCAATACCAAAATCCTACAAGCCCATTACACCCATCTCCAACCCCAAGCCCAATTGGCCCAATACCAAATCCATAAGCCCAATACCCCATTCAAACCCTAACCTAACCCTAGCCCCTGCACCTAGCCGCCACCGCTGGCGGCGCCGCTGCCGCCGGCCGCCGCCATCGCACCACCAGCAGGCCCTTTTTTTCTCCTCCATCATCCATCGCCACCTCCGGCCGTCCACAGCCTTCTCCACCTGAGCCACCTTTTTTTTCCACCTCCAATCACCGAATCATCTCCGGCGAACAACCTCTGTGCAACCCCAGTCCATCCTCCCTCCATTTCCGACAGTCACAGCCCCCTCATCCAAAAATCCACCACCACCATTTCCTCCTCCACCTCCATCAACAACTCCAGTCCGCCACCCATTCCAGCCCTCCGGCCACCCTTCCAACCACCAACAACCAACAAAAACCCCCAAATTTCAGTGAGCATCAAATCAAAACAAGAAAAATTCTAAAACCACAGTCAAGAGAAGAAGAAGAAGAGAGGGGGCGGACGCCGCTGCCATCGCCGAGCCTGCGTCGCCGCCCTCTCCAGCTCGGACGCCTCCGGCGAACCAACACCACAATCGATCTGCCGCTGCCACCCATCAACTCCGGCGACGAGGTCGACAGTTTTCCCCTTTCTTCGCAGCCGCCTCATCCTCCATTTCCACCCCTCATGCCACCTCCGATCGCCTTCGCCGCCCTCTCACCACCACAGCGCCACCCCAGTCTCCGCCGTGTCGCCGCCATCTCCAACAGCCCCAAATTCAGAAAATGTTGGAAAGAAGAAACGAGGAAGGGAGGAAGAAGAAGCAAGAAGAGAAGAAGAAACTGGGAAAGAAGAAAAACTGGAATCAAAAATGGAGGAAAGAAAGATGGAGAGGAAAGAGAAATGGGAGAAAGGAAATAAAGAAGGGAAAGCTGGAATCGAGAAAGAAGAGAGAGAAAAAATGAGAAATTAAACCCTTTGTCGCGGAAGGGTGTATCGCGACAAATGCTCCGCGACCAAAAAAATGCTCCGCGACCAAATATTGCTCCGCGACTGTGAGAGGAGTAGCAAAACACAAAATTTGTCGCGGAACATTGCTCCGCGACAAAGGACCGCGACCGCGACAAAGACAGAGAAGTCTTCCGCGACCAGGTCACGTGACCTCATTTATTTGAATTTCCCACATGACAAATCAAGTGGAAGGTCCCTGGAGTTGAAGTCCCGCAATGCATGGATTCTTTGTCTCTTCCTCCTGGAGCTCGAGCTCCCGCCCCCTCCTGCGCGCCATCTTGGAGCTAAAAAGTGTTTTGTCTCTAGCCAATTTGTTCCGCGACAAAGCAGTTGTTTAGCGACCAGGTGGGCCTTGAATGGGCCTAGGGCTTAATCCTACTCTATAAATATAACCTCCCACCCCCTTGAACAGTAACCTAGCTACACTATAGTTTATTTTCCCTGTTTTTGGATGCACCACTGTGCTCTCCAAAAATATGTTAGAGTAGGTAGTTTAATTTATTTTCATGTCATGTAGAGATAGACTCTAGTTTAGTGTTAATTTATGCTTTGTAATAAATTAGTGTAGCTAGTGTTCACTTTTATTTTTTCCAGTTTTATATTTTGTAGTTTGTGGGTTTCAAACACTTAATTAATGGGTGTATTTTGAACCATGTTTTGGTATTGTAGTTAGGTTTTATTGCTTTCCTTATTTAATAAAATGCATAATCACTTGATATCATCCCTTGATAGGTTTATTAGCTTAGTTTATCTTTTTTTTAGATTTTTGTTCCTGTTTGATTTAGCTTGCTGTTTAGTTTAGTAGTTCCTTGTATTTTTTATTTTTATTTTTATTTTAGTTGTTGTTTTATTTTATTTTAGTCTAGTGTGATAAATCTAAAAATGGATAGTGTTAAAGTGTTTGTGCATATTTATTTAAAGATTGCATATTCCTATATTTGTGTTGCATCATTCCCGTCTTAGTCCCACGGATTAAGACGCAACCTCATGTAACGCAATATTAGGCGTTATGCTGCCGAATTTTTTATATAAATTTTTAAAAACCCTTTGTCGCCATACACTTTGTCGCGGAACCACGTTCCGCGACAAAACCCATGTTTAGCGACAAAGGACCAAATTCTTGCATTTTGTCTGCATGGCTTTTGTCGCGGAACACCCTTGTCGCGGAACCACGTTCCGCGACAAAATCTTATTCCGAGACAGAAAATTATGCCTTGCCATTATTTTGAAACCCCTTGGTCGCGATGCAACTCTTGTCGCGGAACCACGTTCCGCGACAAAATCCTTGATTAGCGACCAAGGACCCAAATACTTGTAATTTTATTCTGTGGGGACTCTATCGCGGAACCTTTGTCGCGGAACCACGTACCGCGACAAAATCCTTGTTCCGCGACCAGGAATTATGTCCTTACCAATTTTCAACCCTTTGTCGCTATGCCTCCTTGTCGCGGAACCATGTTCCGCGACAAAATTTTTTGCTTAGCGACAAAACAAACCCTAATTTTCAAAATATCCATTCCTCTTATTTCCCACCCCTTTGTCGCGAAACCCTTGTCGCGGACCCATGGTCCGCGACACAAATTCTATTCCGCGACAAAGTGGCACCTTCTTGCCAAATTTTTATTCTTCATCTCACCCCATTAATTAATTGAACCTTTATATTAATATTTTGAGGTTGAAATCCAATGATCTCAACCCATGATTAATTTGATATAAAGAACATTGTTCAATTCTCCATTAAAAGATTTTTCTACAAAATATTAAACTCTAATGATCTAAGTATATAATCCGGACTGTAATTAATTAATTATGGAATGAGTGATTATTTAGACATAAAGAGTGATTATGGATTGATTTCCATACCTTGCATGAGAAACCAATGTCTCTCATGCAAGATGACCCAAAAATATTTTTCTTTTATTCATTTTGTCTTTTCCGTGATGTGTGAAACAGCTAATAAGGAATATATCAGATTAATGTTGGCGGGTATTCCCACACGGATAACTAGCTCGTGGTCTGTATATTAATTATTAGATGTTATTTTGCATGGTCCGAATAGTGGACGGTGGAAGCCTTGGCGGTTAGTCCATCCGGGATTATAATAGCTGCTCAGCTGACCCCTATCCGGATACAGTTTTCTTTTCTTTATCTTAATTTCAAACCCGAATCTGGATCTGTAGTAATGTTAGATGATATATGCCAATGTCATCTAATAATTATTGTGGTAATAGAACATGTGTGTTTTTATCCAAATTCACAAATAGTGGAGTCTAAGATGACGGCGGCAACTGTCATTTAGGGCACTCCACTGTCTAAAACCATTCCACCTGGAATAGTTGGGACCTGGATAGCAGATGTTTGCAGTCCGGATAACCCAAGTTATTTCAGTCATCTTTTTAGCCAAATAAATTCTTCTCATCTCCGGCTATTTCATCTCTGTGTCAACTTCTGTCTAAACCCACCTTATATTTTGGGTTATTTAATTTTACACTTCTCTATAAATTTATGCATGATATTATTATGTAGATATTGTGGTCAATATATTATTTTGGGATCCTTCCCTTGGACACAGGAGTCTTAATTTTAATCAGATGTCTCATAATAAATTTCCAACAAAAATTCCTTTATAAAATCCGGATCTGAGTAAGGGATAAATTCGACAGTTATGACTAATTCATATCCGACTGGGGGTTGATTTTAGGAAATTAGAAGCAGAGTCAGCGATTAGGTCTCACCTAGACTGAAAGGATCTGTGTTTTAATTGAGAGTCTAGTACCTGATAGGGAATGATTTTCAGATTTATTATTTTCCAAAATTGTTGTATGTTGGAAATCGTATATTAAATATTGCACTAACTCAGAGTCCATTTGGATTCAGATGAGGTGTAATAGATAATACTAGAAGAACAACATGTGGGCCTTGGTTATTTTCTAAGGTAGGGTTGAGTTCCTTTCAACTGCTATCCTCTTCTGCCAGAGCCTATTTTTGAGTCCTGAGTGAGTGCATTCGGAACGAACTAATTTATTAGTTCGTTTCATTAGTTTGTATCTCATAACCACCCGACGAGAAGTGAACATTGCGAGCGGTTCACCGAGAATAGGGAATTCTTGATCCACATCCGGTCATTCTGACTGGGGGCTTTCTTTTACTACCAGGGTCAGACTTTCAAAAACCTCCGAGTGATAGGATTTTAAATGCTTTCTTTACCGCTTTCTTTTAAATGCTTTCGTTAGAGGTCACTCGGTTGTATTGAGAGTTGTGTAACTGCTACTAGGACTGAGAGTTAAGGGATAGTTCAGGGCTTGATTAGAATCTTTGGGCGTGACATGGGGGAATGATAGCAGTACTTGACACTTCAACTAATGATTTGTCAGGTGTTGCTTATCCACCACAGATAAATGACATACCTCTGCGCAGGGGCAGTTATCTATCTGTGGTATCTTAGATTTTGTTATCTTAAGGCATGTAAATCCTTACTGTAAGTACCTGTCTGTTAAAGGGAACATAGTATAGGAAGCATGAGAGTTAGCTATCTGAAGGATTATCCCAAGCTAAGATCTGTGTAACAAAATGGAAGTTTAATTGTGTTTCATCTGAATCTTGTCCAATCTTTATTCTTTTCTTCATGTCTCTTCTGTCTCATTTTAAGTCTGCTTTCTTAGATAATTTTAACCGCTTTCTTAGAATAATTTTATTGCTTTCTTAGATTAAATTTAATTCGCTTTCTAGAATAATTTTATCTGCTTTATTTCAATTGCTTTCATAGCTTAGTTTAAATTATGTCAAGTAGTTGGTAATTCAAACACAAACTTAAATCGAGTAACTGAGTGGAAAATCTTAGTAAACGGCGTGGGCCCTGCTTCCATCGCACATCCTCCAGTGGACGATCCGGTACTTACTATAAATACTGCAATTTTTGACTCCGTGCGCTTTCGGGGGCACAGTTTCTTAACACGAGTAAATAAAAAATGTGATTTGTCAGAAAATACTCATGTAGTGGGAATTTGCCGAAAGTTTCATGGTAGGTAATCTCATGACATGAAATCATGAGAAGTATCATGGCACATATGCCGGGGACCCTCAGTGTGACAGGCTGAAGGTCAATCTATCCCGGTTGTACCCATAAGACTTGTCAAAAGTTTCATGACATGAGAGGACTGCAGCGCCATTTGAAATTAAAGCACCCCACCTGAGTAATAAAAAGTGGCACTCTTAATATATCCCTAAACCCATTCCATAAATCATAACTCCTTCATTTAATAAAATCAATCCTGATATATTTTAGAAAAATACTCGTGTTAATGAAATTTGTCAAAAGTTTCATGGCGCCGTTGCCGGGGAGGATGCAGCGTCGTTTATTAAGAGAATTACACTCCTGATTACTCATAGTTAGCTTAGTGTTAGTTTAGTGTATTTATTTCAGAACAGAGAAGTACCCTCAAATCAATTAAACATTTAGAGTACTAAGACTCTAAATGTGAGGATGTTGATTTGAAGGGAAAACCTAACCAATTGGGTATTTTGTCTTGCAGGAATCATGGAGCCATCGAAAATGGTGTAAGGAGTTAAATGTGGAAGTGTAGCATTTGGGCTACACTACTTTGATCTTTCGTTTAATTTTACACTTCTCCAATTGTAAAATCGAGGTTAATTAAACGAAAAATCAAAGAAAAATGGAGAAGTGTAGCATTGGGGCTACACTAATTTGCAATTGTAAATTGCACAACACGTGAGACTCACGTGTTTGTCATCTCCACCACATCCGGACCACGAAGCTCCACCGCTGCTCCATCGCCCATCCACCTCATTACCACCACTGCGCTGAGGGAACCCTCATCACTGGTGAAACAACAAATGGAGTAGCAGATCTTCGGACTACCAATTGCTCACCACCATCGGACAAGCCACGGCCATCATCTCACTTTCCGTCGCCCCTGTCCCGACTGAGCATCTGAAGAGGTTCCCGGTTGGATTAGTTCTGTAATTGACCGAAGATTATATCCGGAATTTAAAGAAATATAAAATCCGGAATGATTCTCACAAACACAGAATTGATCCAACCTAATATTCTGCAAGTCAAAATCATATATACATATATATATAAATATCTTGTGCATATTAAATTAAATAATTTGGGTATTAATCAATTAACTCACATTTAGAGTACTAAGACTCTAAATGTGAGGTTGTTGATATTTTTGAGAAAACCCGATAACTTCTTCTGTGTTTGCTTCGCAGGAATTTGTGGAACTACCAAAAAGAATATTAAAGCTCCAAAACAGGTTCCCGGTTGGATCGATTCTGTGATTAATTGAAAGTATTCCTGGAAATTAAAGCAATTTAAAATCCGGAATAACTTTTGTAAGAACAGAATCAATCCGACCTAATTTATGCAAGTAAATATAGTAGATTAAATTTTATAAAATTCAAAAATGTGATTGAACAATTTTGATGAAAATCAGAATTTTTCTTAAGTATTGGGCATCGAGCAATCGCCTTGTTCGACGAACCAAACGATCACACATAGCCAAAATCGTCGAACATTTAATTGGTTTGACGAAAAAGGCTATCGGAATTATTTTTCTATCTTTCATGTTAATATTTTCCCCCTCCCTCCCTCCTCTCTTGTTTTATTTTGATTTTGATAATTTGTTTAAGTAGGAATTAATTTACTCACATTTCGAGCAAGGCTCAAAATGTGAAGATGTTGATTCTTCACTTACAAAAAAAAAAGAAAGTGTGTTACTTTTCTTTTTGTTTATTTTTATTATCTTATATTTAAACCCAGTGCAAAGCATGTATAAATCTGTCAGTGATTCACATATTTGATTTTGGTTTATGATTAAATTTTCAAACTTTGAAATTGGGATAATATAATTGAAGACAAGCATGATATGAATTTTTGAGGTTTTGAGCTATAAAAATTTAATGATATCATCATCTTGTTGGGTAATGAGTCCTCATGTTGAGAATTTGATTGAATAGATTGTATGAATTTTTCAAAGATTATATTTAAGAATATTGTATGACATGAATGAACCATTCCATGTGAGATTTGAGCCATGAGTCATTTTTACTCATTCTTTTCTTTGATGTGTGAAAATCATTTTAATTAAAGGAAACTAGAACTTGCGATTGGGACCGATTCAAGACCATGCCATATTCCAAAAATCGAGCATATGATCGAGGCACCTAGAAAAACCCAAATTTTTGGCATTCGTTTGAATTACAAACCAAAAATATTTTCCCCTTAGGATTAACCACTTTGAGCCTTAAGCCTAATTTTTCTTTGAAGCCCTCTATATTATTCCTTAGCCTTCTAAAAAGACCAAAAAAAAAATTCAAACCCAAGTGGGCAAGAATGAATTTTATCAAGGCATTAAATTTATGATCATCAATTCATCAAATCGGTATTCAATAAACCGATTCAAAAAAAAAAGAAGAAATATGTTGAATTCAATTCAACACAAATAAATTGCAAATGACAAAGCAAATTAGACATAGTCTAATGTCATGCAATAGAAAGAGAAAAACAAAAGAAAAAGAAAAGTGTTGATGATCATAAATTTTAAATAAAAATATGCCAAGTTATGATAGAATTAATTCTTGCCACTTCTTAGCCCATTAATTCCCTTTCTTACCAAATGTTACAACCGTATGCCCCATTATAACCCTTAAATAAGACCCCGGGATCTCGATTTAAAGAAATGAGCCGGTGGCGAGTTGGTCCAATTGCAAGCTTATGGGATAATTTAATTAAATTTGATTATGAGCGTTCATGATGAAACCCAAATTTGAGAGTGAGCGAAATTTCCGCATCTACTATATGTGAGGCTCCGATTTGATTTTTATGTTCATGTCATGCTTTAATTCTAGAATTAAATCAATGAATTTTTCTAAACATGATATTCATGAAGAATTATCAATATTGACTGATTTGTAGGCCTGATTAAGTGAGAAATATCATTTTATTAAACACTGCAATCAAGAGAATTTAATACTTGTAGTTTTTGATTGTCTTATCCCAATCTAAAAAGAATGAAATTTTTGAAGCCACGCAAATAGATTGAATATGCAGCGTCTATGCTCTTAGGAGCACTGACTCTGACTGCTTGGGGACGATCAGTATTAAATGTGAGGATGTTGATAATGGCCAAAATTGACCATTATTTTCAATATATTTCCGTGTCTAATACGGACATTTGATCGCATTCCGGTCTTATTTTAATAAGGAAGCAGTTGAATTTGACAGATATATGCAAGTTTGTATAAATAATAAGCTGTATTTGAAAAACACAAAAATATTGTTATTTTTATTAAATTTATGTTAAAAAATCCAAAAACATGATAAAAATATTAAAAATGCCACGTTTGATAATTATAGTTTGATAGTATCTGTTCGGTGGAACACGGGTCCATTAAATGGAACACAAACCAAATAATCAAGTGGAATAAAAATTCTTATTTATATTATTTTGATGTATATATTTATTTTGCTTTCAATTTTCTGGTATAATTTAAGAATTAAGTGGTCCACTAATCCTTTTATTTAATTAATTGCAGGTGATTTGGTCCAAGAGTCTTAAATCCAATCCAAATTGAATCTGGCCCAATTTTCAGTCCAAAGTTTCCTCCACCCCATAGGCCCAATACCAAAATCCTACAAGCCCATTACACCCATCTCCAACCCCAAGCCCAATTGGCCCAATACCAAATCCATAAGCCCAATACCCCATTCAAACCCTAACCTAACCCTAGCCCCTGCACCTAGCCGCCACCGCTGGCGGCGCCGCTGCCGCCGGCCGCCGCCATCGCACCACCAGCAGGCCCTTTTTTTCTCCTCCATCATCCATCGCCACCTCCGGCCGTCCACAGCCTTCTCCACCTGAGCCACCTTTTTTTTCCACCTCCAATCACCGAATCATCTCCGGCGAACAACCTCTGTGCAACCCCAGTCCATCCTCCCTCCATTTCCGACAGTCACAGCCCCCTCATCCAAAAATCCACCACCACCATTTCCTCCTCCACCTCCATCAACAACTCCAGTCCGCCACCCATTCCAGCCCTCCGGCCACCCTTCCAACCACCAACAACCAACAAAAACCCCCAAATTTCAGTGAGCATCAAATCAAAACAAGAAAAATTCTAAAACCACAGTCAAGAGAAGAAGAAGAAGAGAGGGGGCGGACGCCGCTGCCATCGCCGAGCCTGCGTCGCCGCCCTCTCCAGCTCGGACGCCTCCGGCGAACCAACACCACAATCGATCTGCCGCTGCCACCCATCAACTCCGGCGACGAGGTCGACAGTTTTCCCCTTTCTTCGCAGCCGCCTCATCCTCCATTTCCACCCCTCATGCCACCTCCGATCGCCTTCGCCGCCCTCTCACCACCACAGCGCCACCCCAGTCTCCGCCGTGTCGCCGCCATCTCCAACAGCCCCAAATTCAGAAAATGTTGGAAAGAAGAAACGAGGAAGGGAGGAAGAAGAAGCAAGAAGAGAAGAAGAAACTGGGAAAGAAGAAAAACTGGAATCAAAAATGGAGGAAAGAAAGATGGAGAGGAAAGAGAAATGGGAGAAAGGAAATAAAGAAGGGAAAGCTGGAATCGAGAAAGAAGAGAGAGAAAAAATGAGAAATTAAACCCTTTGTCGCGGAAGGGTGTATCGCGACAAATGCTCCGCGACCAAAAAAATGCTCCGCGACCAAATATTGCTCCGCGACTGTGAGAGGAGTAGCAAAACACAAAATTTGTCGCGGAACATTGCTCCGCGACAAAGGACCGCGACCGCGACAAAGACAGAGAAGTCTTCCGCGACCAGGTCACGTGACCTCATTTATTTGAATTTCCCACATGACAAATCAAGTGGAAGGTCCCTGGAGTTGAAGTCCCGCAATGCATGGATTCTTTGTCTCTTCCTCCTGGAGCTCGAGCTCCCGCCCCCTCCTGCGCGCCATCTTGGAGCTAAAAAGTGTTTTGTCTCTAGCCAATTTGTTCCGCGACAAAGCAGTTGTTTAGCGACCAGGTGGGCCTTGAATGGGCCTAGGGCTTAATCCTACTCTATAAATATAACCTCCCACCCCCTTGAACAGTAACCTAGCTACACTATAGTTTATTTTCCCTGTTTTTGGATGCACCACTGTGCTCTCCAAAAATATGTTAGAGTAGGTAGTTTAATTTATTTTCATGTCATGTAGAGATAGACTCTAGTTTAGTGTTAATTTATGCTTTGTAATAAATTAGTGTAGCTAGTGTTCACTTTTATTTTTTCCAGTTTTATATTTTGTAGTTTGTGGGTTTCAAACACTTAATTAATGGGTGTATTTTGAACCATGTTTTGGTATTGTAGTTAGGTTTTATTGCTTTCCTTATTTAATAAAATGCATAATCACTTGATATCATCCCTTGATAGGTTTATTAGCTTAGTTTATCTTTTTTTTAGATTTTTGTTCCTGTTTGATTTAGCTTGCTGTTTAGTTTAGTAGTTCCTTGTATTTTTTATTTTTATTTTTATTTTAGTTGTTGTTTTATTTTATTTTAGTCTAGTGTGATAAATCTAAAAATGGATAGTGTTAAAGTGTTTGTGCATATTTATTTAAAGATTGCATATTCCTATATTTGTGTTGCATCATTCCCGTCTTAGTCCTACGGATTAAGACGCAACCTCATGTAACGCAATATTAGGCGTTATGCTGCCGAATTTTTTATATAAATTTTTAAAAACCCTTTGTCGCCATACACTTTGTCGCGGAACCACGTTCCGCGACAAAACCCATGTTTAGCGACAAAGGACCAAATTCTTGCATTTTGTCTGCATGGCTTTTGTCGCGGAACACCCTTGTCGCGGAACCACGTTCCGCGACAAAATCTTATTCCGAGACAGAAAATTATGCCTTGCCATTATTTTGAAACCCCTTGGTCGCGATGCAACTCTTGTCGCGGAACCACGTTCCGCGACAAAATCCTTGATTAGCGACCAAGGACCCAAATACTTGTAATTTTATTCTGTGGGGACTCTATCGCGGAACCTTTGTCGCGGAACCACGTACCGCGACAAAATCCTTGTTCCGCGACCAGGAATTATGTCCTTACCAATTTTCAACCCTTTGTCGCTATGCCTCCTTGTCGCGGAACCATGTTCCGCGACAAAATTTTTTGCTTAGCGACAAAACAAACCCTAATTTTCAAAATATCCATTCCTCTTATTTCCCACCCCTTTGTCGCGAAACCCTTGTCGCGGACCCATGGTCCGCGACACAAATTCTATTCCGCGACAAAGTGGCACCTTCTTGCCAAATTTTTATTCTTCATCTCACCCCATTAATTAATTGAACCTTTATATTAATATTTTGAGGTTGAAATCCAATGATCTCAACCCATGATTAATTTGATATAAAGAACTTTGTTCAATTCTCCATTAAAAGATTTTTCTACAAAATATTAAACTCTAATGATCTAAGTATATAATCCGGACTGTAATTAATTAATTATGGAATGAGTGATTATTTAGACATAAAGAGTGATTATGGATTGATTTCCATACCTTGCATGAGAAACCAATGTCTCTCATGCAAGATGACCCAAAAATATTTTTCTTTTATTCATTTTGTCTTTTCCGTGATGTGTGAAACAGCTAATAAGGAATATATCAGATTAATGTTGGCGGGTATTCCCACACGGATAACTAGCTCGTGGTCTGTATATTAATTATTAGATGTTATTTTGCATGGTCCGAATAGTGGACGGTGGAAGCCTTGGCGGTTAGTCCATCCGGGATTATAATAGCTGCTCAGCTGACCCCTATCCGGATACAGTTTTCTTTTCTTTATCTTAATTTCAAACCCGAATCTGGATCTGTAGTAATGTTAGATGATATATGCCAATGTCATCTAATAATTATTGTGGTAATAGAACATGTGGGTTTTTATCCAAATTCACAGATAGTGGAGTCTAAGATGACGGCGGCAACTGTCATTTGGGGCACTCCACTGTCTAAAACCATTCCACCTGGAATAGTTGGGACCTTGATAGCAGATGTTTGCAGTCCGGATAACCCCAGTTATTTCAGTATCTTTTTAGCCAAATAAATTCTTCTCATCTCCGGCTATTTCATCTCTGTGTGTCAACTTCTGTCTAAACCCACCTTATATTTTGGGTTATTTAATTTTACACTTCTCTATAAATTTATGCATGATATTATTATGTAGATATTGTGGTCAATATATTATTTTGGGATCCTTCCCTTGGACACAAGAGTCTTAATTTTAATCAGATGTCTCATAATAAATTTCCAACAAAAATTCCTTTATAAAATCCGGATCTGAGTAAGGGATAAATTCGACAGTTATGACTAATTCATATCCGACTGGGGGTTGATTTTGGGAAATTAGAAGCAGAGTCAGTGATTAGGTCTCACCTAGACTGAAAGGATCTGTGTTTTAATTGAGAGTCTAGTACCTGATAGGGAATGATTTTCAGATTTATAATTTTCCAAAATTGCTGTATGTTGGAAATCGTATATTAAATATTGCACTAACTCAGAGTCCATTTGGATTCAGATGAGGTGTAATAGATAATACTAGAAGAACAACATGTGGGCCTTGGTTATTTTCTAAGGTAGGGTTGAGTTCCTTTCAACTGCTATCCTCTTCTGCCAGAGCCTATTTTTGAGTTCTGAGTGAGTGCATCCGGAACGAACTAATTTATTAGTTCGTTTCATTAGTTTGTATCTCATAACCACCCGACGAGAAGTGAACATTGCGAGCGGTTCACCGAGAATAGGGAATTCTTGATCCACATCCGGTCATTCTGACTGGGGGCTTTCTTTTACTACCAGGGTCAGACTTTCAAAAACCTCCGAGTGCTAGGATTTTAAATGCTTTCTTTACCGCTTTCTTTTAAATGCTTTCGTTAGAGGTCACTCGGTTGTATTGAGAGTTGTGTAACTGCTACTAGGACTGAGAGTTAAGGGATAGTTCAGGGCTTGATTAGAATCTTTGGGCGTGACATGGGGGAATGATAGCAGTACTTGACACTTCAACTAATGATTTGTCAGGTGTTGCTTATCCACCACAGATAAATGACATACCTCTGCGCAGGGGCAGTTATCTATCTTTGATATCTTAGATTTTGTTGTCTTAAGGCATGTAAATCCTTACTGTAAGTACCTGTCTGTTAAAGGGAACATAGTATAGGAAGCATGAGAGTTAGCTATCTGAAGGATTATCCCAAGCTAAGATCTGTGTAACAAAATGGAAGTTTAATTGTGTTTCATTTGAATCTTGTCCAATCTTTATTCTTTTCTTCCTGTCTCTTCTGTCTCATTTTAAGTCTGCTTTCTTAGATAATTTTAACCGCTTTCTTAGAATAATTTTATTGCTTTCTTAGATTAAATTTAATTCGCTTTCTAGAATAATTTTATCTGCTTTATTTTAATTGCTTTCATAGCTTAGTTTAAATTATGTCAAGTAGTTGGTAATTCAAACACAAACTTAAATCGAGTAACTGAGTGGAAAATCTTAGTAAACGGCGTGGGCCCTGCTTCCATCGCACATCCTCCAGTGAACGATCCGGTACTTACTATAAATACTGCAATTTTTGACTCCGTGCGCTTTCGGGGGCACAGTTTCTTAACACGAGTAAATAAAAAATATGATTTTTCAGAAAATACTCATGTAGTGGGAATCTGCCGAAAGTTTCATGGTAGGTAATCTCATGACATGAAATCATGAGAAGTATCATGGCACATATGCCGGGAACCCTCAGTGTGACAGGCTGAAGGTCAATCTATCCCGGTTGTACCATAAGACTTGTCAAAAGTTTCATGACATGAGAGGACTGCAGCGCCATTTGAAATTAAAGCACCCCACCTGAGTAATAAAAAGTGGCACTCTTAATATATCCCTAAATCCATTCCATAAATCATAACTCCTTCATTTAATAAAATCAATCCTGATATATTTTAGAAAAATACTCGTGTTAATAAAATTTGTCAAAAGTTTCACTGGCCAAGAGAGACAGTGAGTTGCATGCCAAAACAGAGGAGGTTCAAGAGTTGGGCGCCAAATTGGCGGAATTGAAAAGACAAGTGGCCGAAATGGATTCCTCTCTTCAGTGAGCTACAAGGGATGAACAAGTTCTTAGCGAGGCTCGCGCGTCTCAAGAGGCAGTCGTTTTGAAGATCAAGAATTCCCCAGGCCCATCTGCTGAAGACTCTACCAACTTGAAGATGATGGAAGCGGCTGTCAAGAGGTCCCGAGAGGAGTTGCTACATCTACAACCCTTCTAGCTTCACCATTCTTTTGTTCTTTTATTCTTTCATATTGTCTTTTGCATTTCTCATGCTTAGTTCACATGGAATTTGTATCTTGATCACTTGGTGAAATAAAGATCCCATTTCTTCATTGTCCCTTGTTGTGCAATTTACACCATCAATGCACTTGCAAACCCCAATTGCAAAACCTCACGTCATCCTTCAAATTTGAATACTAAAATACTTTAATTAAAAATTAAGTGCTTTACTGCATGTAGCCATATAGTTTCTTCAAATCAAGTGATGGATTAATATAATAAACCCATTCAACTTGTTTTTTTAAGCAATGTGTCAAAATTAACTCACATGCTCAAATTTATTTCATCAAGTCATGGATTAAATTTAATCAACCCAAATACTCCCTCTTTTTTTTGCAAGTAATGAATTATATTTGATCAATCCAAATACTTATTGTTTTTTTTTTGTTTTTTTTTTTGCAAGTAATGGTTTATATTTGATCAAACCAAATACTTATTATTATTTTTTTTTCCAGTAATGGATTAAATTTAATCAACCCTTTATATTTGATCAAACCAAATACTTATTATTATTATTATTATTATTATTATTATTATTATTATTATTATTTTTTCCAGTAATGGATTAAATTTAATCAACCCAAATACTCTTTTTTTGCAAGTAATGGATTAAATTTAATCAACCCATCTACTTATTTATTTATTTATTTTACAAGCAATGGATTAAATTTGATCAACCCATTTACTTAATTTTTTTTTGCAAGTAGTGGATTAAATTCAGTCAATCCTATAACACACCGTAAAATTTCGAATAAATTTTTTTATAAAAAAAGTTTAATTAATGATATTAAAATTTTACTAAAATAAAAATGTCTAATAAATTTAAATCGACCACTAAATAATTTTGAGATTTTTGGAACGATAATTACTTAACTAATCCTATACCATCTTGAACCAAAAAAATTGGATGATTAAAATTCTTGAGCGCGAGAGTGCAATAAAATTATTTTAGAGCACGAGTCCAATTCACTAACAATTGGATTAATCTATTAAAGAAGTGAATGAATATTGAATCATTCTAACCATAATTTGGAAAGCAATTCCCAAACATGGCGAAATCCGAATAAAGCGACAATATTCCGGATGGATTATTCGTGTCTCAAAATCCATTAAAATTATTCATAAGTATTGGAGTGAATAACATTAAAGCTGGATTGGATAATAAGATTAAGTCCCTACAATTAAATTAAAATAGTTGATCTGTTTCATTGTTGGGAATTGATGAATTGTCCAACTTTGACTAGCAATTGTCCCGAATTGGGAAATTTGGAAATTTGAATTATTTGGCTAACGGTGCCAACTAATAAATAATTTAAATCAATTAAATCTATTATGTTAAGAGATAAGTGTTATAAAATTATTAAGTCCATAATTTGGGATAACATTGGACCAATTAAATTAGGTGATCCATTAAGCCAATTGTTGCGATTTAAAGGACAAGATGGACTATTTTTACTACTAGTGAAAATCAATATACAATTTAAGACCACTAAATCAAATTGTGGATATAAGATCATTGGAAGCCTATATTAATTATTAGACATTGTAAGTTATTAGATGATTAAGTCCATTACATTAAATTATAGAATCGTTAGGAAGTTAAATATGTCCATAAAATAATTAATTGGTTGGGCTACATATATTTAATTGTTCATGGGCCAATAGGTTAGATTAATTAGATTAAGTTCAAGGCCCAAAATAAATTAAGTCTGGCCCATAACCCCTTGGCTCAACCCTAAGCCTAAACCACCTAAACCCTAACCCTAAATTTTCCACCCTGCCGCCGCCGCCGCCAGCGGCCGGCAGGCAACCTCCGGCAGCCTCCACTGTGCGTGATTTCGGATTTTTCACCTTCACTTCCACCGGAGGCCGCATCAGCCACCACCTCCGCCGTCCATTGTGGCCACCACCGCCAATGAAATCCTCCATCAACGCCACGGCTCAATCGACGCAGCCACTACGTCCTCCTCCTCGCCAACCCTACCACTGCGGCCTTAATCCATTCCCGACGCCGCCCTTCCCATCACAATCCGATTTCAAATGTCAAAAGGAAAACAAAACGAAAGAGAGAGGAGGAAGAAGAAATAAGGCCGACGGGCCCCTCGCCTCCGCCACCACGCCATTCCCACCGCCTGCACAGTTCCACAACACCACCGCGACAGCCGCGCCTTACCCTCACTCCACAGATCCAGAAATCGGAAGCCAAACAAAAACAAAGAAGAAGAAGAAGAAGAAATAGAAGAGGAGAAGGACGCAGGGACAGAAGAGACGGGGGACGGACTGAGGCCCCCTTTCTTACCAACGAACACCTTGGAAATCTTTGGATCGTCCCTTGAAGCTGCCATGGGGGACCGAGACTTGGAGTGGATTGATGGGGAAGGGGGCGGCGGATGGGAAGGAGGAACGAGAGAGAGAGAGCGCAGGTTTTGAGTGGGTATAGATTGTAGGGATAGATGAAGGAATTTAAGGTGTGTGGGTATCCGGGAGTTAATGGGAGTTAAAGCTAGGGAATGGGCTTTTAACTAGACAAAAGGGCATCAACTATTTTGCCTATAAAACTCCACCATTCCTTCAGCTTACCCTACCTCATTTCTTTTCTTCAGTGTCCAAACTCATGTTCACTGTTCAGCCCACCCCGGTCCATTTTATATTGCAACAAGGAATTTTAGCTAGGGAAGGAGGCCTCATCTATGTAGTAATTGAAGCAGCGTTCTGGAGGTAAAACTTAGTTAATTAAATTCTTCCATCTCCTTAGTTATATTTTTAGCCTCTAGAAACTCCATCTGCTTGAGTTCTAAATATAAAATATTTAGTGTTTTAGTTCGATAGTATCTGTGGGAAGTTTGTAGCGAGGAAACCGAGTAGCTGTTCGCTAGGAAAATTTATCTGCTCGTGGCCTGCGTAGTGATATTTTCCCGACTATCGTCGGTGACGGTAAGTAGATTTTTCCTCTTTGGAGTAAGCCCAAAATTATTTTAGTTTAAGCATAATTTTTAAATACCATTCTCTTATTTTTAAAATTATGCTTATTGCTCCCTACTGATTTTGGATTATTGGTATGCTATTTTTACTGTGCTTTACAATTTACTGCGATAAATCTTGAATTATGGTTAACCAATATTACGGGGTTGGAATCGGTGCTTGGATCTTGTCGCCACCCTCGCTGTTGTGTGCATCCAATGCCACTCGGGAATGGTGCCGAAACGATACCACACCTTATGCCAGGTGGATGAAGGAAATTTCATACCTCTTCCACAACTCTTGAATGCGCATGTGAGAATGGGTACCCCACTGTGGGGCCCTTTCCAATTGACATGAAGGCTGAAATATTATTTTTCGGCAACACATATTGTTATATTGTCTGATCCCGGGTTTTCATGATTAATATTGCATTATGTACACAATATTCTCGTTTAAGCATACATTTACCATAACTGTTGTTTTTAAATTGTTTCTGCAACCCAATCTCCTCCGGGAGTAAGGGTCTACTTACTCAGTGATCGTTTTCGCTGACTCTACACTTTTATTATCCCTTTTCAGGTTTTGATATCTGAGAGGACCATTAGTCATTTCACGTCACTGGGGCACGGATCGGGTTATATTTAAATGCTCTCGAATTTAAGAAAAAGTGTAAAACTTTTTAAATCTCCTTAGCGGAGTTAACTTGGCATATATTTTGTTCTGATTTGAGGCGTGTATTTGGGCGTCTACCCACTTTTGTAATTTCCTACGCCTTACTATTTTCACCGATGATGAATATTATTATTTTGAAAAAGGCATGATTAATTTGCCCCCTTCTAAATGGAGGATTTCTCTTATCATAACATTATTATTGGTGAGCTCTTTTAAATGCGTCACTGTTTATTTTGGATGGTATACCAAAACTCTAATTTATGTCTTATTTCATACGTTTTTGTATTATAAGCTTTTCTTTTCAGAGATTACGATATATGTCTAATGGTTAGCATATATGTTCAACTCTGACTTCTCGGCGAATATTTTTGCTAGCCTTAGCGTATTCCGGACGGCCCGGAATACGTGGCGGTAACACCGGCCCCTTGTTCCCGCACCTTGCTTCCGCTGTGTCCTAAGGGAAAATGGGGGTGTTACAGTTTGGTATCAGAGAGTTTTGCTCTTGGTATTGTGCATTTGAAATTATTTAAAAATTTATGCACAAGAAAATTATTTTTGCAAGTATTTGAATTGGTGCATTTAAAGTTATTTCAATTTATGCACAAAAATATTTTGGAAGAAGCATTTTTGCTCTAAGTAGTGCATTTAAATTATTCAAATTTTTGCACGAAATTATTTTGAGAAAAGAATATGCCAAGTATTTTTAAAGCTATTTTGGGGATGGGAACACACACATATGCATTTAGGCACGAGCAGAATTTTAGTTTATTATGAGTTTATTTTGACAAGTATTTCCCAAGATTTGGGACATGTGCAGAATTTTTCTAGCACTACCTTAGTATCCTTTTGCCAGGATCTAGCTGTTTAACTTAGGCCCTATTATGTCGTAAATGCCTACATAAGGAACCGACGATTGCGCTAGAGTTATTATATCACTGGTAAGACTAGGGGTTGTTTACCCTACAGTTATGTCTACCAAATTATAGCGTTGAACCTTATATTTTACCGACTATCGTCGATGACGGTAAGTAGATTTTTACTCTTTGGAGTAAGCCCAAAATTATTTTAGTTTAAGCATAATTTTTAAATACCATTCTCTTATTTTTAAAATTATGCTTATTGCTCCCTACTGCTTTTGGATTATTGGTATGCTATTTTTACTGTGCTTTACAATTTACTGCGATAAATCCTGAATTATGGTTAACCAATGTTACGGGGTTGGAATCGGTGATTGGATCTTGTCGCCACCCTCGCTGTTGTGTGCATCCAATGCCACTCGGGAACGGTGCCGAAACGATACCACACCTTATGCCAGGTGGATGAAGGAAATTTCATACCTCTTCCACAACTCTTGAATGCGCATGTGAGAATGGGTACCCCACTGTTGGGCCCCTTCCAATTGACATGAAGGCTGAAATATTATTTTTCGGCAACACATATTGTTATATTGTCTGATCCCGGGTTTTCATGATTAATATTGCATTATGTACACAATATTCTCGTTTAAGCATACCTTTACCATAACTGTTGTTTTTAAATTGTTTCTGCAACCCAATGTCCTCTGGGAGTAAGGGTCTACTTACTCAGCGATCGTTTTTGCTGACTCTACACTATTATTATCCCTTTTCAGGTTTTGATATCTGAGAGGACCATTAGTCATTTCACGTCACCGGGGCACGGATCGGGTTATATTTAAATGCTCTTGAATTTAAGAAAAAGTGTAAAACTTTTTAAGTCTCCTTTGCGGAGTTAACTTGGCATATATTTTATTCTGATTTGAGGACGTGTATTTGGGCGTCTACCCACTTTTGTAATTTCCTACCCCTCACTATTTTCACCCGATGATGAATATTATTATTTTGAAAAAGGCATGATTAATTTGCCCCCTTCTAAATGGAGGATTTCTCTTATCATAACATTATTATTGGTGAGCTCTTTTAAATGCGTCACTGTTTATTTTGGATGGTATACCAAAACTTTAATTTAAGGCTTATTTCATACGTTTTAGTATTATAATCTTTTCTTTTCAGTGATTACGATATATGTCTAATGGTTAGCATATATGTTCAACTCTGACTTCTCCGCGAATATTTTTGCTAGCCTTAGCGTATTCCGGACGGCCCGGAATACGTGGCGGTAACACCGGCCCCTTGTTCCCGCACATTCCTTCCGCTGTGTCCTAAGGGAAAATGGGGGTGTTACAGTTTGGTATCAGAGAGTTTTGCTCTTGGTATTGTGCATTTGAAATTATTTAAAAATTTATGCACAAGAAAATTATTTTTGCAAGTATTTGAATTGGTGCATTTAAAGTTATTTCAATTTATGCACAAAAATATTTTGGAAGAAGCATTTTTGCTCTAAGTAGTGCATTTAAATTATTCAAATTTTTGCACGAAATTATTTTGAGAAAAGAATATGCCAAGTATTTTTAAAGATATTTTGGGGATGGGAACACACACATATGCATTTAGGCACGAGCAGAATTTTAGTTTATTATGAGTTTATTTTGACAAGTATTTCCCAAGGTTTGGGACATGAGCAGAATTTTTCTAGCACTACCTTAGTATCCTTTTGCCAGGATCTAGCTGTTTAACTTAGGCCCTATTATGTTGTAAATGCCTACATTAGGAACCGATGATTGCGCTAGAGTTATTATATCACTGGTAAGACTAGGGGTTGTTAACCCTACAGTTATGTCTACCAAATTATAGCGTTGAACCTTATATTTTCCCGACTATCGTCGATGACGGTAAGTAGATTTTTACTCTTTGGAGTAAGCCCAAAATTATTTTAGTTTAAGCATAATTTTTAAATACCATTCTCTTATTTTTAAAATTATGCTTATTGCTCCCTACTGCTTTTGGATTATTGGTATGCTATTTTTACTGTGCTTTACAATTTACTGCGATAAATCCTGAATTTGGTTAACCAATGTTACGGGGTTGGAATAGGTGCTTGGATCTTGTCGCCACCCTCGCTGTTGTGTGCATCTAATGCCACTCGGGAACGGTGCCGAAACGATACCACACCTTATGCCAGGTGGATGAAGGAAATTTCATACCTCTTCCACAACTCTTGAATGCGCATGTGAGAATGGGTACCCCACTGTTGGGCCCCTTCCAATTGACCTGAAGGCTGAAATATTATTTTTCAGCAACACATATTGTTATATTGTCTGATCCCGGGTTTTCATGATTAATATTGCATTATGTACACAATATTCTCGTTTAAGCATACCTTTACCATAACTGTTGTTTTTAAATTGTTTTTGCAACCCAATGTCCTCTGGGAGTAAGGGTCTACTTACTCAGCAATCGTTTTCGCTGACTCTACACTTTTATTATCCCTTTTCAGGTTTTGATATCTGAGAGGACCATTAGTTATTTCACGTCACCGGGGCACGGATCGGGTTATATTTAAATGCTCTTGAATTTAAGAAAAAGTGTAAAACTTTTTAAGTCTCCTTTGCGGAGTTAACTTGGCATATATTTTATTCTGATTTGAGGACGTGTATTTGGGCGTCTACCCACTTTTGTAATTTCCTACCCCTCACTATTTTCACCCGATGATGAATATTATTATTTTGAAAAAGGCATGATTAATTTGCCCCCTTCTAAATGGAGGATTTCTCTTATCATAACATTATTATTGGTGAGCTCTTTTAAATGCGTCACTGTTTATTTTGGATGGTATACCAAAACTCTAATTTAAGGCTTATTTCATACGTTTTAGTATTATAAGCTTTTCTTTTCAGAGATTACGATATATGTCTAATGGTTAGCATATATGTTCAACTCTGACTTCTCCGCGAATATTTTTGCTAGCCTTAGCGTATTCCGGACGGCCCGGAATACGTGTCGGTAACACCGGCCCCTTGTTCCCGCACCTTGCTTCCGCTGTGTCCTAAGAGAAAATGGGGGTGTTACAGTTTGGTATCAGAGAGTTTTGCTCTTGGTATTGTGCATTTGAAATTATTTAAAAATTTATGCACAAGAAAATTATTTTTGCAAGTATTTGAATTGGTGCATTTAAAGTTATTTCAATTTATGCACAAAAATATTTTGGAAGAAGCATTTTTGCTCTAAGTAGTGCATTTAAATTATTCAAATTTTTGCACGAAATTATTTTGAGAAAAGAATATGCCAAGTATTTTTAAAGATATTTTGGGGATGGGAACACACACATATGCATTTAGGCACGAGCAGAATTTTAGTTTATTATGAGTTTATTTTGACAAGTATTTCCCAAGGTTTGGGACATGAGCAGAATTTTTCTCGCACTACCTTAGTATCCTTTTGCCAGGATCTAGTTGTTTAACTTAGGCCCTATTATGTTGTAAATGCCTACATTAGGAACCGACGATTGCGCTAGAGTTATTATATCACTGGTAAGACTAGGGGTTGTTTACCCTACAGTTATGTCTACCAAATTATAGCGTTGAACCTTATATTTGGATATGTGCGAATGAACATATTGTTATGAGATCTGGCCTTAGATGCACCTATGCTTTACCTTAGTCTAATTAAAGTTATGACTTAGACTTGTAGGAGCGTGATATGCATAACAATAAAAACGACTACAAATAAGAATTTTCTAAATATTCATATTGTCTTAAAGATAAGACATGAGTATTGGTAATGACACTGAAGGATTTTAAACTTACAACGAGTTCTATCATACATGCAATTCACCCTTGAAGCCATATGTATTTGGAAACTAGCTTTGATCATCTTGTTGGATGAGGTCCACATGGGAAGGATAATAAAATTTAAATAAGTAATAAACTAAGAGTAAAATAAGCTCTCTGAAGGTTGGGATTATATGTTGTTTGCCAGATGCCTCCGCGAGGACGCCCGAAGAAACAACCTGTAAACCCACCTGATGTGCGCCACCCTATTGAGGGAAGGCAAGACCCTATGGAGAACAGGAAGGACCCTATGGAGGGCCGACAGGACCGTTTAGAACAGATGGTGCTCACTATTGGTGTTGCGGTAGAACGACAACTGGCAAGGGAAGAGGAGCAAGGTGGGCAACCCACTGACTACATAGAGGCTATACATAAATATCAGCCTCCCAAGTATGCCGGACATGAAGACCCGGCTAAATTGGAAGGATGGATTGAGGCTTTTGATAAGCTACTAGAGGCGGTACAGTGCCCGGAAGAAAGAAGGGTGGAAGTAGCTAAGTTTTTCCTAGGAGGCAAGGCAAATACCTGGTGGAGAAACCAAGAAATTCGGGACGTCAGTTGGCCAGAATTTCAGGAAGCCCTACGCGCAAGGTTCTACTCCACTAGCTTGAAGAATGCCAAGTATGAGGAGTTCGTTACCCTAAGGCAAGGCAGTCGCTCCGTCCACGAATACTATGAAAAATTCAATGAGCTCCTCCGCTTTGCCCCAGGACTGGTGAATATCGATCATGCACAAGCACAGAAGTTCGAGCTTGGACTGAACCAAGAAATCCGAGAAGGGTTAGGAGGAAAACAATTCTCTAGCCTCCAGAAGCTTTTTGACCGGGCAATGACAGTCGAGCAAGTGCGGTAGCCCAACCGAAAGCAAGAGCAGGTCGGACAATCCTCAAAAGCCCATGAGAAGGGGCACTTTGAGCGGAGACAAGACAAAGAGAACCTTAACCAATGTCGTGACTTTAATGGACCCAACCCGGGAAACGAAAATGGTATTCCCATACCAGACCCCTGCTTAAGATGCAAAAGGAGGCATTGGATGCAGGTATGCCCGCCATATGGGACCTGCTACCAATGTGGCCTCAACGGACATCTGGTTAAGGATTGCAGCAATCGTTTGGACGCAAATAGACTACGGGATGATCTCAAGGGGGACCGTCGTTTCCAGTCGGAGGCATATCTGAATAAAAGGCCGAGGGACCCAAACAAGACCAGGGTCGAAATCAAAGGAACCCGCCACCAGCAGCTCGAAACAATCAAGGACAACTTAATGAGGTTAACTGGGCTGATCCCCGTGATGCCGACGATGTCACAGATAGTACGTTCATGGTTAAAGATTCCGCTACATGTGTTTTATTTGATTCTAGAGCATCATATCCCTTCACGACAATTAATAAAGCGGAACAATTAGGATCTAGAGCCCCTAGTGCAGTGAACCTAGGCGTTTCGTTATCTAATAAACAGTTGCGGACTGCTCTCGAAGGAAGATGAACACTTCAATTCGTAAAATATGGGGTTGAGCTTGCAGCGAACTTGATTGAGTTCGACTTGCAAGATTCTGACATTATTTTGGAATGGATTGGTTGGCACGATACGGGGCCACCTCCATTATTTTAATATTACTCCTATTCCTCTGACCTTGATAGCCTCGGAGTTCGATCTCTGTCAAAGACGTACTCCGTAAGGATTGATGGAGGTATAGACCCGGTAGTAAGAAAACTTCTCATGATCGTTCATCGTATAATTTTATCTACCCCGATAGAAACTGTAACACCAGAGAAATTTAATTCACATTCAAAGGAATGTAATTAATTTTTCGTGGAAGACGTTCATCCTTAAGGGAAGGTAGATGGAAATACCCCAACATTAAATTGAGCCAAAAGGAAGTGAGGGCGCAACTTCGGGGACGAAGTTGATTCTTAAGGGGGGTAGACTGTAATACCCGGGATTTTTACAGCAAAATAAAAATTTATTTCCTAAAAGAAAATAATTTATTACAATGAATTATTGCTCGGAAATGAAACGCCGATAGACTCAAAAACTCAAAATGGAATAGAAAAGGGAAAGGAAGCCGAAGAAATTCCATGAATCGAGTTAAAAGAATTGGAATTAAATTCAAGAAGGAAAAGAATTTTAATTCCAAAAACCCGTGAAGTCGGAAATAATTTAATCAGATAAATTACTACACGGGAGTCGAAAGATGATGAATTCAAACTCGACGGACTCAAGGTTTCGAATATGAAATTCATTGGAGTCGAAATAAATTTAAGAAATGAATCGTAACCCCAGAAATGACCCGAAAGGTCGAACCAAGAACGTAGAGGATAGAAACCCGATCGAGAAAAGAAGAAAAGACCCGACGAACCACGCGGACCACTCGGACCGGTCGGACCGGGCGCCGCGCGCTCTCCGCGCGGCCACGCGCGGCCACCGCGCGAGAGTTGGACGACGCGTCCAAGGTTGAGCCCGCGCGCACTTCGCGCGAACAAAGCAATACGTGCGCGCCACCACCGCGCCATAAGAGCTGAAGGTGTAATCTTTCCATCGGGGGTGATTTTCTTGCCTAATTTACGATGCCCTTCGAGGGAAACCAAATCCCAGCCTTAAAGAAGGCTTAGGTACGGCTGGGGGCGCCTCAAAACCCTAGTTTTACAGAAAACACTCCCCTACCACTTCATTCTTCCTTCCCAAGCCAAAAACCTATTCGACTCCACTTTCCGGCGAACATTCCGGCGACGACGAGGCACACGGGACAGAGCCACTGCCTCATAGAGCCTTGGTAAGTCTTAATACAATATTTCATCCGTCCATAAGTCTCCAAAACTAGAATTCTAACCCTTTTCCTTTGCTACGATTTCACGCCGGAAAACGAACAAAAAGCGATCGGAAAGATTGGCCGTTCGTTGCGACCCTAGGACGTCCGGATACCCGTTCCAGTGAACCTAATCTCTAAATCTTTAAGTTAAAACCTTACTCACAAATTTTCGTAGTTGTTTGTTGTTTAAAACTCGAGATATAGGCTTGTAACAAAAATCAGTTTTCAACAACCCTATTTTCGTCCAATTTCAATGACTCGCCTAAAACTCGACCTTCGGGAATTCAAACCGAAAACTTTTCAACATAAAAGTTGTTCCTGACACCTTTATCTATCTTGTGCCCAAATTTCAGCCGTTGACATTAAGATTTGCTATCCCAAATCTCGCCGTAAACATTCTGTGACAACCCGAACATTTTTAAACTGTGACAGTTTTCCTCACTCAACTTGATGCATGCTTTTCACCCATTTTTCGAATGATTTAATTTTGCATTCCTAAACAAAAGTTGTAGATAATTGAGTCTAGATTATGCATATAAAATTTCACGGATTTTGGTGTTCATTTGATATGTCAAACGGTCGAATTTTCAGAACTGCTTTAAAACTGTTTCGAAGGCCGCGAGTATGCAGTGAGCTGTGGTCGATTTTTGAGTACCAAGAAATCATTATTTCCAAATTCTTAAAACATGAAAGTTGTTCCATAACGTGTTTTGTAGTTACTGTAAAAATTTTGCATCAATTGGTTTTGAAATGAATTTTTAATCGGCGTTGCACGAACCTGTGACGAAACCAGTTTTTAAGACAGAAATCATTCTTTGCAAAGAACTCGAAATTCGACTCACTTCGGAACCTTATTTCCAAAAACTTAAAACATGGAAGTTGTTCGTGTGTGTGTCTTTGAACTACTGTAAAAATTTCAGAATATTTGGTGTAAAGACGAATTTTTAATTAAGAAAGGCGTAAACTGCCTCGAATAGGATTTTTCGAACTTGAGAAAACTCGAACTATGGAAAACGCGATATCGATCATTTGATAACATTGAAATATGAACTTTCGAAAAATCCCGTTCACTAGGCTGAGCCGATCTTCATGCTATCATTATTTTTGAGACTGCCTCGTTAGTGGTCTCCTTACTATCTGAGATTGCCTCGTTAGTGATCTCGCGCGCTGTGTTTTGGATCGCCTCGTTAGTGGTCCTACTATCTTTTGAGACTGCCTCGTTAGTGGTCTCCCATTATTGTGGACCGCCTCGTTAGTGGTCCTATGTTGAGATTGCCTCGTTAGTGATCTCCTTATTATGCCAAAACGGCTCATCCCTTGCGGGTTCGATTCCCCAAGGTGAATAATTCCTGCGGGTTCGATTCCCCAGGGCGTGTATGTGAATTCTTGCGGGTTCGATTCCCCAAGATGTAAATTTTCCTGCGGATTCAATTCCCCAGGATGTTTGTTATGTTTTCCTGCGGGTTCGATTCCCCAGGATGTTTGTTTATGTGTTCCTGCGGGTTCGATTCCCCAGGATGTATGTGATTCCTATGGGTTCAATTCCCTATGATGTATTTGAGTCCTTGCGGGTTCGATTCCCCAAGGGCGATGGAATATCTTTGCCTATAACTGAAACATTTATAGAAGATTGAGATTAAGAAAATGCGTCCTTTCAAGTATGCCTTAGAATCTTTTGGTAAACTGTTAAATCATATTTTTAATCTGTGCGTGAGTGAAAAGAAAATCTTTAACTAAACCTTCATTCTAATTTATTAAATTCTTATTACTTAGACGGTTAATTGATATTTTGTCAAGAGGTCTAAAAGACTTGAATTTAAGTTTAACTTTTATTTATGCAACTCTAAATTAACCCTCGTATCGTATGAAAGGTGTAATTTTATTTAAACACATGTAATCCCTTAAATTGTTAGTTAGGGATTAACTTACTCAGTATTTTATATACTGATAAAACCCGTTGTTCATTTTTTTTCCATTACAGAGTACGGAGCATGATCATGCATCGGGGGATCACTTTGGACATTTGGCTATTTATTTACATGACTTGCATGCGGGTTTGTTGACCCGAGTTTTTGCCATGTCGGCCCATATTTAAATTTCCGCTGCAACATATTATTCTTATTCATGTATGGATGATGATACACTATTATTTTTAAGTAATTCCGGACTTGCTTTTAAAATTTTTTCCAACACCTATAGCCTTGCATCTCTTTAGCAAGCTCGGAGAAACCGTGTCTTGCTAGGGAGGTGCGGCGGTGACACCTCGACCTGGGTTATCAAATCCGGGGTGTTACAAAGTGGTATCAGAGCCCGGAAATATTTTTAAACTATTATTATTTTTGGCCCAATATAGAGGCCCAAGGATTTTTAAACAAATATTAATATTATTTTTAAGTCTTTAAGTACCATCATTATTATTTTTAAATTTTAAGTTTTATTTCCATGGAGCAAAATTTATTTAAAACCCATGGAAAATATTAACGTATGCATAGAAATTTTTCCAACAAGTTTTTAAAGTCACGAAAATGTTTTTCGGGGTTGGGATAACATTGCATTGCATTGCATACATCCATGAATATTTGTGCTAATAAATTTTTTTTGAATTATCAGTGCTAAATAATACTCTTATCTTAGAATCCGACATGACCTTTATTTAGGAGCGCTTGCTTAAGACTAATTGTGCCCTAGTCCTAGAATTTGATCACCTAACTTTAGCATTCTTCCATACATTACCTCTTGCCAATCCTATCTTACAGATTTTCTTGAACGCTAACGTGCCTTAGATTAGAAGCTTACTTTCACGTGCGTTGATAACAGAGAATGGCACCTAAGGGAAAGTCGAGAAAGGAAATACCTAACAACACTAACGCTGACCTCCCCAACGCACCGAACAATAATGAGATCCTTCAGAACGTAGGAGGGCGGGTGCCACATGTTCCCAACAAAATGGATGAGCGTCTAATGACTGTCGAGGAAGTTCTCGTAATATTAGGAAATGCTGAAGTGCAACGGGCACAAGCGGGTATACCACCACCGGTAACCCGAGTCAACTATTTAGCCTTGGTAAACCCTTACCAACCACCTCACTACGCCGGGGAGGAGGATCCGGCAAAACTAGAAGAATGGATTAGGACATTCGACAAGCTGTTAAGTGCTATCAAATGTCCTGAGGAGGAAAAGATACATGTAGCAACCTACTATCTAGGAGGTGAAGCCGACGAGTGGTGGCAAAACCTCCAAAAGAATTTAGAGGAAGAAGGAGGAGCTCATACTTGGAATGAACTTAAGGAGGGTCTAAGGGAAAGATTCTACCCATTAAGCACAAGAACTGCGAAGTACGAGGAATTCCTCAACCTAAGGCAAGGTGCACAGACAGTACAAGAGTACTACACTAAATTCAAGGAGCTAGTACGATTTGCTACGAGGCTAGTACCAACCGACTCGGACAAGGCTCAGAAATTTAAGATGGGGCTGAACCTCAGTATACGGGAGATCCTCGTAGGAGTACCATACACGACCCTGCAAGCGGTATATGACCGGGCTGTAGTAATTGCTCGCGTCCAGCAGCTGAAGAGTAAGGACAATGGTGAGTCAAGCAAGGGTTCGCAAGGATTTGGGAAGAAGAATCGAACCAAAAACAATGGCAACTTTAGGAAAAATGAGGGTCAATATAGGTCCAAGGAATCAAAGGAGAATGAAAATAAAGGTTTCGATAATGGGAGAAATGGCATCCGTGGTACAGCCATACCACGTTGCCCGCAGTGCCACAAAGCCCATCTGGTGCGCGAGTGCCCCAGACGTGGAACTTGTTATAGATGTGGTGGGGAAGACCACATGATTAGAGAATGCACTATTCGGGAGGAGATGATAGAAAAAAGATTAGATCTAGAGGACCCCAACAAGGAAGTCAAGGAAGGGTTGTAGAACAACTGAATGACGTCGATCAGGCTGACTTGCCAGCTTAATGAGGAATGATTGTAGAAGACGTGTATCCCATTCAAAAAGAAAAAAATATATATATATATGTAAATAAAACAAACAAATTCAAATTGTTTTGAACTACGTGATGACTTGATCCCTTCACGGGGTACGTCGGCAACTTGGAAATTTCAATTCTGGGTTCAGTCAAATAATAACAAACAATAACACGCAATAATACAATCACGCAACCAAACAACGACCGAGCTCGCGAGGAGCTAACGCCCAACTTCGAGGACGAAGTTGATTCCTAAGGGGGAGAGGATGTAACACCCGAGAAATTTAATTCACGTTCAAAGGAATGTAATTAATTTCTCGTGGAAGACGTTCATCCTTAAGGGAAGGTAGATGGAAATACCCCAACATTAAATTGAGCCAAAGGAAGTGAGGGCGCAACTTCGGGGACGAAGTTGATTCTTAAGGGGGGTAGACTGTAATACCCGGGATTTTTACAGCAAAATAAAAATTTATTTCCGAAAAGAAAATAATTTATTACAATGAATTATTGCTCGGAAATGAAACTCCGATAGATTCAAAAACTCAAAATGGAATAGAAAAGGGAAAGGAAGCCGAAGAAATTCCATGAATCGAGTCAAAAGAATTGGAATTAAATTCAAGAAGGAAAAGAATTTTAATTCCAAAAACCCATGAAGTCGGAAATAATTTAATCAGATAAATTACTACACGGGAGTCGAAAGATGATGAATTCAAACTCGACGGACTCAAGGTTTCGAATATGAAATTCATTGGAGTCGAAATAAATTTAAGAAATAAATCGTAACCCCAGAAATGACCCGAAAGGTTGAACCAAGAACGTAGAGGATAGAAACCCGATCGAGAAAAGAAGAAAAGACCCGACGAACCACGCGGACCACTCGGACCGGGCGCCGCGCGCTCTCCGTGCGGCCACGCGCGGCCACCGCGCGAGAGTTGGATGACGCGTCCAAGGTTGAGCCCGCGCGCACTTCGCGCGAACAAAGCAATACGTGCGCACCACCACCGCGCCAGAAGAGCTGAAGGTGTAATCTTTCCATCGGGGGTGATTTTTTTGCCTAATTTACGATGCCCTTCGAGGGAAACCAAATCCCAGCCTTAAAGAAGGCTTAGGGACGGCTGGGGGCGCCTCAAAACCCTAGTTTTACAGAAAACACTCCCCTACCACTTCATTCTTCCTTCCCAAGCCAAAAACCTATTCGACTCCACTTTCCGGCGAACATTCCGGCGACGACGAGGCACACGGGACAGAGCCACTGCCTCATAGAGCCTTGGTAAGTCTTAATACAGTATTCCATCCATCCATAAGTCTCCAAAACTAGAATTCTAACCCTTTTCCTTTGCTACGATTTCACGCCGGAAAACGAACAAAAAGCGATCGGAAAGATTGGCCGTTCGTCGCGACCCTAGGACGTTCGGATACCCGTTCCAGTGACCCTAATCTCTAAATCTGTAAGTTAAAACCTTACTCACAAATTTTCGTGGTTGTTTGTTGTTTAAAACTCGAGATATAGGCTTGTAACAAAAATCGGTTTTCAACAACCCTATTTTCGTCCAATTTCAATGACTCGCCTAAAACTCGACCTTCGGGAATTCAAACCGGAAACTTTTCAACATAAAAGTTGTTCCTGACACCTTTATCTATCTTGTGCCAAAATTTCAGCCGTTGACATTAAGATTTGCTATCCCAAATCTTGCCGTAAACTTTCTGTGACAACCCGAACATTTTTAAACTGTGACAGTTTTCCTTACTCAACTTGATGCATGCTTTTCACCCATTTTTAGAATGATTTAAATTTGCATTCCTAAACAAAAGTTGTTGATAATTGAGTCTAGATTATGCATATAAAATTTCACGGATTTTGGTGTTCATTTGATATGTCAAACGGTCGAATTTTCAGAACTGCTTTAAAACTGTTTCGGAGGCCGCGAGTATGCAGTGAGCTGTGGTCGATGTTTGAGTACCGAGAAATCATTATTTCCAAATTCTTAAAACATGAAAGTTGTTCCTTAACGTGTTTTGTAGTTACTGTAAAAATTTTGCATCAATTGGTTTTGAAATGAATTTTTAATCGGCGTTGCACGAACCTGTGACGAAACCAGTTTTTAAGACAGAAATCATTCTTTGCAAAGAACTCGAAATTCGACTCACTTCGGAACCTTATTTCCCAAAACTTAAAACATGGAAGTTGTTCATGTGTGTGTCTTTGAACTACTGTAAAAATTTCAGAATATTTGGTGTAAAGACGAATTTTTAATTAAGAAAGGCGTAAACTGCCTCGAATAGGATTTTTCGAACTTGAGAAAACTCGAACTATGGAAAACGCGATATCGATCATTTGATAACATTGAAATACGAACTTTCGAAAAATCCCGTTCACTAGGCTGAGCCGATCTTCATGCTATCATTATTTTTGAGACTGCCTCGTTAGTGGTCTCCTTACTATCTGAGATTGCCTCGTTAGTGATCTCGCGCGCTGTGTTTTGGATCGCCTCGTTAGTGGTCCTACTATCTTTTGAGACTGCCTCGTTAGTGGTCTCCCATTATTGTGGACCGCCTCGTTAGTGGTCCTATGTTGAGATTGCCTCGTTAGTGATCTCCTTATTATGCCAAAACGGCTCATCCCTTGCGGGTTCGATTCCCCAAGGTGAATAATTCCTGCGGGTTCGATTCCCCAGGGCGTGTATATGAATTCTTGCGGGTTCGATTCCCCAAGATATAAATTTTCATGCGGGTTCAATTCCCCAGGATGTTTGTTATGTTTTCCTGCGGGTTCGATTCCCCAGGATGTTTGTTTATGTGTTCCTGCGGGTTCGATTTCCCAGGATGTGTGTGATTCCTATGGGTTCAATTCCCTAGGATGTATTTGAGTCCTTGCGGGTTCGATTCCCCAAGGGCGATGGAATATCTTTGCCTATAACTGAAACATTGATAGAAGATTTAGATTAAGAAAACGCGTCCTTTCAAGTATGCCTTAGAATCTTTTGGTAAACTGTTAAATCATATTTTTAATCTGTGCGTGAGTGAAAAGAAAATCTTTAACTAAACCTTCATTCTAATTTATTAAATTCTTATTACTTAGACGGTTAATTGATATTTTGTCAAGAGGTCTAAAAGACTTGAATTTAAGTTTAACTTTTATTTATGCAACTCTAAATTAACCCTCGTATCGCATGAGAGGTGTAATTTTATTTAAACACATGTAACCACTTAAATTGTTAGTTAGGGATTAACTTACTCAGTATTTTATATACTGATAAAACCCGTTGTTCATTTTTTTCCATTACAGAGTACGGATCATGATCATGCATCGGGGGATCACTTTGGACATTTGGCTATTTATTTACATGACTTGCATGCGGGTTTGTTGACCCGAGTTTTTGCCATGTCGGCCCATATTTAAATTTCCGCTGCAACATATTATTCTTATTCATGTATGGATGATGATACACTATTATTTTTAAATAATTCCGGACTTGCTTTTAAAACTTTTTCCAACACCTATAGCCTTGCATCTCTTTAGCAAGCTCGGAGAAACCGTGTCTTGCTAGGGAGGTGCGGCGGTGACACCTCGGCCTGGGTTATCAAATTCGGGGTGTTACAGAAACCTTAAGTATGTTTAGTTAAACGAAATTTTCTTTAAAATTCATACAAGAGCCTATATTAAGACTATTTAATTTCTCCTCTTATACCCGAGAAGAACCCATGGTTTGCCAAGGATGAAGTTATATCTGAGAATAGTAACTAATCCCAGCCGATGGAGTCTTTGGAAATATACCCCTAGTTTTGTCGTGAGGCTTCGAGGACGAAGCCTTATTTTAAGGAGGGTAGACTATAACACACCGTAAAATTTCGAATAATTTTTTTTAAAAAAAAAGTTTAATTAATGATATTAAAATTTTACTAAAATAAAAATGTCTAATAAATTTAAATCGACCACTAAATAATTTTGAGATTTTTGGAACGATAATTACTTAACTAATCCTATACAAATCTTGAACCAAAAAAATTGGATGATTAAAATTCTTGAGCGCGAGAGTGCAATAAAATTATTTTAGAGCACGAGTCCAATTCACTAACAATTGGATTAATCTATTAAAGAAATGAATGAGTATTGAATCATTCTAACCATAATTTGGAAAGCAATTCCCAAACATGGCGAAATCCGAATAAAGCGACAATATTCCGAATGGATTATTCGTGTCTCAAAATCCATTAAAATTATTCATAAGTATTGGGGTGAATAACATTAAAGCTAGATTAGATTATAAGATTAAGTCCTTACAATTAAATTAAAATAGTTGATCTGTTTCATTGTTGGGAATTGATGAATTGTCCTACTTTGACTAGCAATTGTCCCGAATTGGGAAATTTGAAAATTTGAATTATTTGGCTAACGTGCCCATTAATAAATAATTTAAATCAATTAAATCTATTATGTTAAGAGATAAGTGTTATAAAATTATTAAGTATATAATTGAAATTAATTAGTTGATTAAGTCCATAATTTTGGATAACATTGGGCCAATTAAATTAGGTGATCCATTAAGCCAATTGTCGCGATTTAAAGGATAAGATGGACTATTTTTACTACTAGTGAAAATCAATATACAATTTAAGTCCACTAAATCAAATTGTGGATATAAGACCATTGGAAGCCTATATTAATTATTAGATATTGTAAGTTATTAGATGATTAAGTCCATTACATTAAATTATAGGATCGTTAGGAAGTTAAATATGTCCATAAAATAATTAATTGGTTGGGCTACATATGATTAATTGTTCATGGGCCAATAGGTTAGATTAATTAGATTAAGTAAATTAAGTATGGCCCGTAACCCCTTGGCCCAACCCTAAGCCCAAACCACCTAAACCCTAACCCTAAATTTTCCACCCTGCCGCCGCCGCCGGCGGCCGGCACGCAACCTCCGGCAGCCTCCACTGTGCGTGATTTCGGATTTTTCACCTTCACTTCCACTGGAGGCCGCATCAGCCAGTACCTCCGCCGTCCATTGTGGCCACCACCGCCAATGAAATCCTCCATCAACGCCACGGCTCAATCGACGCAGCCACTATGTCCTCCTCCTCGCCAACCCTACCACTGCGGCCTCAATCCATTCCCGACGCCGCCCTTCACATCACAATCCGATTTCAAATGTCAAAAGAAAAACAAAACGAAAGAGAGAGGAGGAAGAAGAAGTAAGGTCGACGGGCCCCTCGCCTCCGCCACCACGCCATTCCCTCCGCCTGCACAGTTCCACAACACCACCGCGACAGCCGCGCCTCACCCTCACTCCACAGATCGAGAAATCGGAAGCCAAACAAAAACAAAGAAGAAGAAGAAGAAATAGAAGAGGAGAAGGACACAGGGACAGAGGAGACGGGGGACGGACCGAGGCCCCCTTTCTTACCAACAAACACCTTGGAAATCTTTGGATCCTCCCTTGAAGCTGCCATGGGGGACGGAGACTTGGAGTGGATTGATGGGGAAGAGGGCGGCGGATGGGAAGGAGGAACGAGAGAGAGAGAGAGAGAGAGAGAGCGCGGGTTATGAGTGGGTATAGATTGTAGGGATAGATGAAGGGATTTAAGGTGTGTGAGTATCCGGGAGTTAATGGGAGTTAAAGCTAGGGAATGGGCTTTTAACTAGACAAAAGGGCATCAGCTATTTTGCCTATAAAACTCCACCTTTCCTTCAGCTGAATACCCCTCTCCCTACCTCATTTCTTTTCTTCAGTGTCCAAACTCCTGTTCACTGTTCAGCCCACCCCGGTCCATTTTATATTGCAACAAGGAATTTTAGCTAGGGAAGGAGGCCTCATCTATGTAGTAATTGAAGCAGCGTTCTGGAGGTAAAACTTAGTTAATTAAATTCTTCCATCTCCTTAGTTATACTTTTAGCCTCTAGAAACTCCATCTGTTTGAGTTCTAAAAATAAAATATTTAGTGTTTTAGTTCGATAGTTCTGTGGGAATTTTGTAGCGAGGAAGCCGAGTAGCTGTTCGCTAGGAAAATTTATCTGCTCGTGGCCTACATAGTGATATTTTCCCAACTATCGTCGGTGACGGTAAGTAGATTTTTAATCTTTGGAGTAAGCCCAAAATTATTTTAGCTTAAGCATAATTTTTAAATACCATTCTCTTATTTTTAAAATTATGCTTATTGCTCCCTACTGCTTTTGGATTATTGGTATGCTATTTTTACTGTGCTTTACAATTTACTGCGATAAATCGTGAATTATGGTTAACCAATGTTACGGGGTAGGAATCGGTGCTTGGATCTTGTCGCCACCCTCGCTGTTGTGTGCATCCAATGCCACTCGGGAACGGTGCCGAAACGATACCACACCTTATGCCAGGTGGATGAAGGAAATTTCATACCTCTTCCACAACTCTTGAATGCGCATGTGAGAATGGGTACCCCACTCTTGGGCCCCTTCCAATTGACATGAAGGCTGAAATGTTATTTTTCGGCAACACATATTGTTATATTGTCTGATCCCGGGTTTTCATGATTAATATTGCATTCTGTACACAATATTCTCGTTTAAGCATACCTTTACCATAACTGTTATTTTTAAATTGTTTCTGCAACCCAATGTCCTCTGGGAGTAAGGGTCTACTTACTCAGCGATCGTTTTCGCTGACTCTACACTTTTATTATCCCTTTTCAGGTTTTGATATCTGAGAGGACCATTAGTCATTTCACGTCACCGGGGCACGGATCGGGTTATATTTAAATGCTCTTGAATTTAAGAAAAAGTGTAAAACTTTTTAAGTCTCCTTTGCGGAGTTAACTTGGCATATATTTTATTCTGATTTGAGGACGTGTATTTGGGCGTCTACCCACTTTTGTAATTTCCTACCCCTCACTATTTTCAACCGATGATGAATATTATTATTTTGAAAAAGGCATGATAAATTTTCCCCCTTCTAAATGGAGGATTTCTCTTATCATAACATTATTATTGGTGAGCTCTTTTAAATGCGTCACCGTTTATTTTGGATGGTATACCAAAACTCTAATTTAAGCTTTATTTCATACGTTTTAGTATTATAAGCTTTTCTTGTAACACCCCGGATTTGATAACCCAGGCCGGGATGTCACCGCCACACCTCCCTAACAAGACACGGTTTCTCCGAGCTTGCTAAAGAGATGCAAGGCTATGGTTTTTCAGAATTTAAATCATTCAAACAGCCCATTGTAATATAATTTAAAAATAATAATATCAAAGTTACAGCGGAATGTAATATTTACATATGTATAATGCAGCGGAACTTAAGTATAGGGCCGACATGGCCAAAACACGGGTTAAACAGAGTTTTTCCCGAATGTAGGAATTTAAAAACAGAGTTTTTCCCGAATGTTCCCATGTATGCATATGATGATGCATAATCCTCATACTCTGAAAGAAAAAGGGAAAATGTGGTTTGGTCAGCAAAAACGTGCTGAGTAAGTTAACACCTAATATGATCAAGGGGTTTCAAAGCCTTTATTTAAATTTAATAAAAACATGCTTGTAGGTAATTCACAAATTGAGTTAATCATCCTCTAATAAATAAATGGCATAATTTAACCCAAGGATTTCACGTGATCATAATTCAAATTACATGGTAAAATAATTGCAAGGCATAGTTTAAAGGAATAACTTAAATAAGGAAAACATTCACGTCTTAAAATTTTTCCGTTACTTCACGATTAGGTATTTCAGGATTTTCATTCTTTCACTTTTGTTCAATATGATTTTATATGATTTGATCTTGGGGAAACAAACCCGCAAGAATTTAAACGCTTCATAGGGAATTGAACCCGTAGGAATTAACACACGTCCTGGGGAATCGAACCCGCAGGAAAACAAACGATCGCCCTTGGGGAATCGAACCCGCAAGAACTCAAGTACATCCAAGGGAATTGAACCCACAGGAATCAACACACATCCTGGGGAATCGAACCCGCAGGAAAACAAACGATCGCCCTTGGGGAATCGAACCCGCAAGAACTCAAATACATCCTAGGGAATTGAACCCGTAGGAATCAACACACATCCTGGGGAATCGAACCCGCAGGAAAACATACGCCTTGGGGAATCGAACCCGCAAGGTAAGGACAAGTTTTGCAAAATTTTACAAGTTTTTCATGCAAGTATCTAACGTCCATTATAGGCACGCCAAGAAGGCTAGAGGGGCACCCTGCAGGGCACTCGCCCTCCACCAAAGTATCTCAATAACATTTCGATTTAGTATAACGGGATTTTTCAAAAGTATAGATGTATCGTATTTCAAGCCTTCGGCCATTTGTTTCGAAATTTCAAAATCTCTTGATTTAAAAGTCGTTTGGCGTCACAGTTTACGCCTTTTTAATTTAAAAATTCATTTCAAGTCGGACAATTCTGAAATTTTCACAGTATATCAAAAACATCCCAACGAACAACTTTCGTGTTTTAAATTTTCCGAAATAAGTTGAGGAAACATGTCAAAAATCGAGTTTATTACACAAGCAGAATTCTGTCCGGACTCAGGTTTGACACAGTTCGAAGTTTTGACTTTTTAACATATCAAATGGACTCCAAAAATTCTGAGATTTTATAGACACATACTAGACATGATTATCTACAACTTTCATTTAGATTGCAAGGATCAAATCAGACTAGAAAATATAGAAACATTCTCATCAAGTTCGGATATGTTCATAGTCAGATTTCGAAAAGGCTTATCAAGGCAGTTTATGTTTGATGCGATTTGAAATAGCAAACATCGATGAAAATGCTTGAAATTTTTACACAACCTAGATTTATGTGTTAGGATTAAAAGTCTAGTTTTGAGTTTTTCGGTTTGAACCCTCGAAATAGGGGTTTTGGTTGGATTTCAATCCTGTCACAGTTTCAAGTTCGAATCTCAAGGCAGGTTGATTCTCGGCCGTTTTCGGATATCAAAACACAATGAAAAATTATGAACATTTTACACGAACTAGATCTATGTCTTAGGAACGTTTTTTATGTTTTAAGTTTTTCCGTTTGAGCAGTTTTAAGGGTTCGAAAAATTCATACAAAATTGTTGCGCCGAGGGTTTTTCGTGTTGACAGATTTCAGAGTTATTAAATCCACACGTTTGGTTGCATTTTAAGTCACCCAAAACCAAGTAAGTATTAACTTACAGTGGTAAGGTGTTTGGTCGTCCTCGGGTCGCTTGGCTCGTCCAAATCCACTACGAACGGATCTCCTCAACGCCAAGCTTCCAACTTTGGCCACGATTTCAGCTCGGAAGAATAAACCCAATGTTAGATCGAGTTTTCGGGTTCGAAAACTTAAATAAAAATCTATAAGTGACTTACCCAAGTCTGGAGTACTAGAGATCTTGTGTTTTACGCCTCCTCCGTCGGTTTTCGTCGCCGGAAAGTGATCGGAAAGTTCGAAGTTGGTGCTTTTCGGGTGTTGGAAGAACATAGAGAGTTGGAGAGTGTTTTTGGGGTTGCTGGGGTTAGAGTCTCGAAAATGATCAGCCATATGACCTCCAAAACCGACCATATACACCTTCCATCAACCGGGATTGAGTTTCCAAAGTCGGGACACGAAAATATGGTAAGAAAATCGCCAAAACGCGTCATGCCGCAGCTGCTGTGTTGGTGGCGCGGGGTTGGCGCGGTTTCTAGCCAAAAACCACCCGGAGGGCGCGCCGCCTGGTCTGGGTCGTGCGTCCGGACTGGGCCGTGCGATCCCGTCGGGCCTTTTCTCCTCTCTTTCGGACTTCTGTCCTCCTACGTTTTCGGGCTCGATTTTTCGGGTCATTCTCGGATCATAAATTCTTATCTTAAATTTATCTCGACTCAAATGAATTTCATGTTTGAAATCTTAAGTCCGTCGGTCTCGGGTTCGTCGGCTTCCAATTCGTCGTCTTTTGACTCCCGTGCAATAACTTGTGTAATTAAATTTCTTCCGACTTCACGGGTTCTTGGAATTAGAATTATTTTCCTTCTTGAATTTAATTATTTTGACTCAATTCATGGAATGTCTTCGGGCTTCCTTTCCCTCTTTTATTCCATTTTGAATTTTGAATCTATCGGCGTTTCATTTCCGAGCAATAATTTATTGTGATAAATTATTTTCTTCTTCTCGGAGATATTCCGACATTGATCGGAATAAATTTTATTCCTTTGGACGTTGATAAACATCTGGGGTATTACATTTCTTTTCAGAGATTACGATATATGTCTAATGGTTAGCATATATGTTCAACTCTGACTTCTCCGTGAATATTTTTGCTAGCCTTAGCGTATTCCGGACGGCCCGGAATACGTGGCGGTAACACCGGCCCCTTGTTCCCGCACCTTACTTCCGCTGTGTCCTAAGGGAAAATGGGGGTGTTACAAATCCATTTACTTAATTTTTTTGCAAGAAATGGATTAAATTCAATCAACCCATTTACTTTTTTATGTAATAGATTAACTTAACCCAATTACACACTTTTTTTTTTGTATCAAGTAATGGACCAACATAATTAATCCAATCACTTGATTTTTTTTTTTTTTTTGCCATGACTGAACTTTAGAAAAATAATTTCCAAGTTGCCTACGTACCCTGTGATGGGATCAAGCCATTACGTAGTTCAAAACAAATTGAATTTATTTATTTTGAGCCGTACACAGTTTATACTCTTGCGGGCCAGGAGTATTACAATTTTTTTGTAATTTAATTTTTTGGCGACGTGCAGTTTAGGCTCGTGCGTCAAGGAGCATGACTTGTGCATTCTTCAAGCATAGAACTTCTTCAAGAATCATCCATTTATCGGTCCGATGCTCACTCCGTCGTTATCAATCTTCATGTAGGCTCCGTTTGTGAAGACTTACGTGATGACATATGGTCCATCCCATTTGGAGATGAACTTGTTCCCACTGCGATAGTTGATGACAATGGGTCTCCATATGGCGAGGACGAGATCTCAGACTTGGAACGAACGTGCCTTGACTTTCTTATTGTAGAACTTGGAGAGGCGGGCTTGGTAGCACTCCAACCTTTGTTGTGCTTCGAGCCTTCTTTCATCAAGGGCTTCCAATTCTTCCAAACGCAGCCGGGCGTTGTCTTCTTCAGTGAGCCCTTCTTGGATGGCGACTCTTAAAGACGGGATTTGCATTTCCAGTAGCAACACAGCTTCCACTCCATAGACCAACGAGTATGGCATTGCCTTGGTGGGTGTGCGGAAGATTTTGCGATATGCCCATAGAGCTTCGTTGATCCTCTCGTGCCAGTCTCGTTTTGACTTGGAGACTACTTTCTTCAATAAAATGCATAAGGTTTTGTTGAAGGCCTCTGCCGGTCCATTTGCTGGCGGGTAATATGCAGAGCTCTTTCGTTGAGTGAATACCTTTTCACACAACTTGGTGACGGTGCTGTTGACAAACGATCATGCGTTGTCTGTCATGATGTAACGCGGGACGCCATAACGGTAGATGATGTTGATTCGGATGAAACTTGCAACGTGTTCCCCTTTGACATCTCTAAAGGGTGCAACTTCAGCCCACTTGGAGAAATAATCCGTAGCAGCAAGGATGTAGCCATGCCCCCCGGAAGACTTTGGCAGTGGTCCAACGATATCCATGCCCCATGCGTCAAACGGCTATAATGCCACAGTTGGATGCAACGGCTCCGGAGGTTGGTGGATGAAGTTGGCGTGAAATTGGCAGGCTTGGCATTTTCGAGCGAACTCCATGCAATCTCTAACCATCATCGGCCAGTAGTATCCCATCCTCTTGATGCGGAAATGTAGCTTCGGCCCCGATTGATGTACACCGCAAATCCCAGCATGTACTTCTTCCAATGCTTGAACAGCTTCAACGGAGCCCGAACAACGCAGTAGAACCCCTTCGAATGACCTTCTATACAATGTTCCGTTAAAGTAGAAAAATCGAGCAGCACGTCTTTGAATATCAATCCTCCTCCTCCGATTTTCAGGTAACTTTTGATGATGTAATTAGTCTACCAAAGGTTGTCTCCAATCTTCTTCTTCGTTGATTTCAAATACTTCAACGGATGTGTTCTCTTCAAACTCATCATCGTCCTCAAAAACTAGAGACATCACCCATCCCTTAGTCAGCGTGATACTCATTTTGTTTTCTGGAGAGGTAAGCATTGACGCCAACTTTGCAAGGGAGTCGGCTTGCCGATTTTGACTTCTTGGGATATGTTCAATAGTCGCGTCATGGAAATATGCCATCAATCTACGTGCGTATTTGTAATACGGTACCAGGTCCGGTTTCTTAACTTCATATTCGCCAAGAAGCTGGTTGACTATTAACTTGGAGTCGCCGTAGACTTGAAGATGTGGCTGCTTGGCGTCGACTGCCATTTCGAGTCCAAAGATCAATGCTTGATATTCTGCAACGTTGTTGGAGTAGTTACTCGTGAGAGTGATTAAATGCGGTAGGATCTCCCCTGTCGGAGTGATGAACACGATGCATACTCCAGCTCCTTCCCTGTGGGCAGCTCCATCAAAGTACATCTTCCATGGTTGCCTAGCTTCAGTTAGCATCATGTCTTCGTCCGGAAGGTCGTCGGAAAGATCCCATTCAGCAGGTCTCGGGTGATCCGGTAGGAAGTCAGCCAGGGCTTGTCCCTTGATGGCCTTTTGTGGTATGTAGACGATCTCGAATTGCTGGAATAACAAGTACCGTCGTGAGAGTCTTCCAGAGAATGCCGATTGTGACAACACGTGTTTGAGAGGATTTTCTTTTGATACGAGATGTACCGTGTGAGCTTGGAAATAATGCTTTAACTTACGAATAGCGAAGACCAAGGCTAGACAAAGCTTTTCGATTGGGCGGAACTTGAGCTCGTTCGGTGTCATCATCCGACCCAGATAGTATAGTGCGTTTTCCTTGCCCCCATCCTTTTCTTGAGCAAACAAGGCATCGACGGAGTTTTCTTGGGTAGCTACGTACAGGATCAACGGCCGTCCAATCACTGGAGCAGCTAGCACTAGCGGCTTCATCAGGTATGCCTTGATGTTGTCGAACGCTTTCTTGCATGAGTCATCCCACTCGAACGGAATACCTTTCTACATGAGTTTGCTGAACGGTGGCATCTCCCAGCAAGATTGGAAATGAACCTCTGGATGTATGCGAGCTTGGCTTGAAGGCTCTTCAACTCGTGGATATCCCGTGGTTCCGGTATCCTCAAGATTGCATCTATTTTGGCTTGCTCGATTTCAATGTCGTGATTCCGTACAACAAAGCCGAGGAATTTTCCAGAGGACACATCAAACGCGCACTTGAACGGATTCATCTTCAGTTGGTGCTTGCGCAGGCGTTCGAACACGGTCCTCAAGTCTTGCAGGTGATTGACTTGTTCCTTTGTCTTTACTACAAGATCATCGACGTAGCATTCAACTAGGTTATGCAGCATGTCGTCAAAGATCTTTTGCATGGCACGTTGATACGTTGCCCCCGCATTGTTCAGGCCAAAGGGCATAACTTTATAACAGTATATGCCTTTAGGAGTCCGGAACGCAGTCATTTCTTCGTCTACGGGCGCCATCTTTATTTGGTTGCAGCCGGAAGACCCATCCAGAAATGACAGGGCTTCATGCCCCGTGGTGGCATCGATCATCAACTCGGTGATCGGCAATAGGAACTCATGTTTTATGCAAGCCTCGTTCAGATCGCGAAAGTCCATGCAGACTCGGATTTGTCCATTCTTCTTCCTCACCGGGACGATGCTTGAGATCCAAGTGGGATATTGCACTTCACGAATGAAGCCAACGTCAATAGGCTTGTTCACCTCAGCTTCAATTTATGGCAGAAGTTCAGGCCGGAACCAACGTTGTGCTTGCTTCACGGGTCGTGCATCTTTCTTCACTGCAAGACGGTGGACGGCTATCTCGGGGTCCAAACCGGGCATTTCCTTGTAAGACCATGCAAAGACGTCTCTAAATTCTTGGAGGAGCACCACGTACCTCTCTGCTTCATCTACAGTCAGTAGAGCACTGATAAACGTTGGGCGAGGATCTATCTCATCGCCTAAGTTCACCTCACGCAGTTCATCCACCGTGACCTTGATTTCTTATTCAAGTTGCATCGGTGCTGCGTTAGCATCTTCCTCATTTGACTCGTCGTGTCCAACAGTGATATGATTGATGGATTCAACCCCCTCAGCTTGGTCATCTTCGTCATGCTTTGTGAAGACGATGGTTCGTTTCATGAGCCTCAACCATCTGTCGGATGAGACGGTCCACTCAAATTGACATTTCATGTGGGACGGTACTATGCTCCTCTAATCATTGTCGTAATTCGGGTCGTCCAATATTCCTTGCTTCACTGGAGACTGTTCCTTGATTGTTGGTGTTCCATTTTGTGATAGGCATTTTGTAGATCCTAGCCCTTTGAAGATGGATTTTGCAGAGTCTTCTTTGGCAGCAGCTCCGAGCCTGTCAAAAACCGTTGGCTTCAATTCTTTGTTTGTCCCAAGCCTACGGAAGACGGACTTTTTATGTCCAGTTGTCTTCGTTGACCCAAGTCTATCATGGACACACCGTTTTGGCTCTTCTTTTGATGGACTACCGATGCGATCAAACACCGACTTTCATTCATGTTGGTCCTTTGGGGTTCCATCTTCTTGATTTGCTTCTTCGATGATGTAATTGGTCGTAGCTCGCTTTATGATGATACCAACCGGTGCCTTCGCTGTTTGTTCAGCTTTGACGAATATGGGCGCCTTCAATGCTTGGGGCGTCGTGTCGATTTCCGCAACATATCCAAGGCGACTTCGATCTCCTTTTCTCCGATTGTTGCCCGGGAGCTTTCCCAACGGCGATGGCTCATTTGGGTTGAAGCCAGACTTGGTGAGCGGCTTGAATGCTTTCGGACCGAATTCTTTGTCGTTTTTCAGTCGACGTGCCTCACTTCCCTTGAGTTGAATCTTCACCGTTCTCTACGATGTGCCGGGATCAATGGGCGTTTGTGGGAGTGTAAGTCCCTCGAATGCTTCTTCCAGGATGGATTTTCCTTTGTCTTCACGGGTTGGTTGACCCTCTTTGCGTCCTTTTCCTCCGACGAAGGTGCCTTGGCATTGGACGCCTCAAGGTAGTACTTAGCGTCTTCGTAATAGGACCCGGCCACCGCAAATTGTTTGTCATCGGCGATAACCCTTTTGACAATGTCGTTGTGCACGTACTCGAAGCACTGGTGCCATGTTGAAGGGACGACGCCGTTCTCGTGGATCAATGTCCGACCAAGGAGCATGTTGTATGATGTCCTTGCGTCGATGACATGGAAGTATGTGTTTGCGACCATCTCATCAATTTTCAGACGGACTCGGATTGCGCCAAGGGATTTTTGCCCCCCTTGGTTGAAGCCTTGGATCAACATTTTGCTGTTGGATAGTTCTTCCTCTGAGATGTCCAATTCCTTCAGGGTGGGAATGGCATGATGTTAACGGTGGAACCTCCATCTATCAGAATCCGATTCACTCTTTTGTTGTCCATATATCCGACTACGAACAATGGGCGGTTGTGGCTTTCAAATTTTCCAGCACCATCGGCATGTCGTCGTCACTGAACGTGATGGAAAGCATGCATTCGTTGAGATGTGAGTGGTCCTCAACTTGCTTGGCGTGGTTTTGCTTCGACGTGCTCCCAACTTCGAAGACGGTGTTGCGCGTCGTGGACTTGTCGGGAACTTTGATTTCAATTGAGCTAACTTGGATGGAAACGGTGTTGGCAGTCTCCGTTTCGTGTGCCAAGGTGATTTTTCCTTGTTGGACGAGATCCATAACTTTGTCTTTGAAAACTAAGCAATCTTGGATCGTGTGGCTCACCACACGGTGGTACTTGCAGTATAGTGAGTCGTTGGTCATCCCCGCTTGCTAGGGACGTTTCATCCTTGATAGCTCGATGAGGTTTTCTTTCATCAAGTCATCGAAGATGCTCGGTAAGTCAGAGTCAAGGAATGGGTACGTCTTAGCCCTACTATCTTCCAATGACGACTTTTGACGTTGAGCTTGTGGTGGCTTCGGCTTGTCGCTTGTCACCGGCTCCTTCCCACGTACCTTCACGAAAGTGGCGCTTGTTGCCATCGCATCCTTTGTGGGTGGCTTCGACTGTGGCTTGCCTCCCTTCTTCCACTCGACTCGGTTGTTTGTACGAGTTTGTTGAACGGACGGACCATAAGCTCCACTTGACGCCAAACTAAGCTCCATGTCATGAGCACGAGTTGCAAGCTCCTCGAATGTTCGGGGACGAATGCCTTGCAGGATGTATCGTAGACCCCATTGCATGCTTTGGATGCACATCTCAATTGTTGACGTCTCAGACAAACGATCCTTGCAGTTGAGGCTTAGGCTCCTCCAGCAGTTCTTGTAGTCAATCACCGGCTCGCCCTTAGATTGTTGCGTGTTCGTCAATTCTATCATGCTGACGGTACGCCGCGTGCTATAAAAATGGTTCAGGAACTCTTGCTCGAGTTGATCCCAACTGTCGATGCTTCCGTGTTCCAAGTCAGTGTACCATTCGAACGCGTTTCCCTTTAGTGAGAAAACGAACTGCTTGATGAGGTGATATCCAAACTTACCCGCTTCGTTGCATGGCTCCACGAAATGGGCAATATGTTGCTTGGGGTTACCCTTGCCGTCGAACGGTTGGAACTTAGGCGGTTGATAGCCTGTCGGCATCCTCAATGAGTCGATGCGTGCACTGTATGGCTTGAGATACATCAAGGAGGATTTTGATCCCGCTGAGACTTCTTCCTTCAGCGTTCCCGTGATTTTCAGTTGATCAGCAGAGATGAAGCCGTTGGGGGTAACTTGGACGTCAGCGGTTGCCTTTCCCTTCGCTGAAGCACCTTGTCGGGAAGTCTCCCCATCATCGCGGATCTCCACGGGCTTGTTCACCGCTTGGCCGCCGTTCGAGCCATCTAGTCTATTCATCATTTGCTCCATCCGTGCATCTTGCAACTCGGACCTCTTTGCAAGCATTTCCACGACCTTTGGATGTCGATGCATTGTCGCTTCCCTCTTCCAACAACGGCACATCTGGATCAACTTCCTTTCCGCGGCAGCATCGGCGGCCTCCATTGCTTTCTTCATGTTCCTTGTGGTGACGTTGGCATAGCGGCACCGGATGTCGAAGAGTTGCTCTTGAAGGTGTTCCTTGAAGCCATTGCATTTTGTTGACGATGTCTGGAGAAGATGAAAGGCAGAAGTGTCCCACTAGGTGTAATACCCGAGAATATTTCATCCATTAATTGAGAATTTATTTAAGATAATATTAATTATCTTTTTAATAATAACAATGATAATAATAATAATAATAATAATAATAATAATAATAATAATAATAATTAGCATAATAAAATAATATATAGATACATGCATGGTAGTTATAATAATATTTAGTCTATTTTTAGTATATTGTCAAACCCAATATGATAGGAAAAGATTTGGAATAAATCTTTGATTCTAAATCCCTAAATCTAACGCCCATTACTCCTTTCAAAATTTAATCTTGTTTATCTTCCTATTGTTCATTCAAATCAATTCTATGTATACAAAAAAATAAAATAGAGGGAATTAATAAATAACTACAACAATATATATTATATATTTAATGAAGCATATCTTTAAGATGATATGCAATATATATTATATATTTAATATATGTGTAGGATATCTAAAAGATAACAAGAAGATAGTTGGTGTAAATCCTGGGAAGATTTAACTTCCAATTCTACCGACCCTTCACCCCTTTTTAAACCACATTCCTGTCATCTTCATATCTTGTTGCTAAAAAGATATATACGTACAAAAAAAAGAGAGAGAAGAACGAGGAGAATAGAAAAAAAATATAGAGATTAGATCGTTGAACGACTTCAACAGAGAAGAAGGCACCTTGGACGAGATCCAACACTCCACAGCCGTAGGTTGGTGAAAAGGAGTAGCAAATCGGACTTGCTCATTGATCCCGGATGCCATCCCAACGAGATCTAGTACCCTAGAACAAATCCACTGTAAGTTAATCTTACCATATCAGTTTTGGTGGCCTAAAATCGAATGAAACGTAAGTTAAACCTACGAACATAAAATCTGTAACCTGACGATTTGGACCTTCTCGAATGCTTAAAACGAAAAAGTCAAAACTAAGATTTTGTTCCTATGACTTTAATCTATGCTGTGTAAAAATTTCAGAAATTTTCATCAAAGTTTGATGCCTCAAATCGAATCTGGTTGTCTCTGCGTTTCTTCTAAATTTTTGAAAACCTGACTGTGTAGGATTTCAAACTTGATCCGCATTTTTCTATTAGATCTTGACCGAACTAGCTTTTGCAATGAAAATAAAAATTGTAGATAATCAAGTCTAGAATACGTCCGTAAAATTTCAGAATTTTTGGATTCCGTTTGGTGAGTCGAAAAATCGAATTATGAACAGTAGGTCGAATCTGAAACCTGACAGCATGGATTTTCTGTGGAAAACGTGATTTTTGACTTGTTTCCTCACTTTATTTCGAAAACTCGAAACATGAAAGTTGTTCATTAGGATGTTTTTGAGCTACTTTGCAAATTTCAAGTCGTTCTCCTTTAAAACTATTTTTAAACTCAAAAGGCTCAAACTGTGACAAAACATATACTATATTTTGTGAAATTGAGATTTTCTAAACAAACGGTCGAAATTCCCTTTTAAATGATAAAAATAAATTTAAAAAATCCCGTTACACTAGGTTGAGCTTGCTATGTAGGGGATGAGTGCTCTGCAGGGTGCCCCTCTAGCTTTTCGCTTCGTGCCTAAACGGACGAGAATGACCTTTATGAATAATTATGCCAAAACATCTATGAATTTAGGGCCTACACTCTCGGGAGTATCCGAATGGGTTTCCCGAGGCTCCAGAGTGGTACTGGGTATGGCGTATTTGGTTGCGGCCTTGTTGTGAGATTGCTATGCAATCGTGAAAAGAAAAATATATACTTGAGATTGCTTTGCAATCGTGAAAATCTTGAGACACTTGATCTTGAAGTAGCGGGAAATTAAAATACTTATATGCTTTGATTATTAAATTGTCTACTGCCTTTAAATTCTTGTTCACTTTTTATTTTAGCTGCTAAATTAGATCTATGCTTTTAAATCAAGTTCACACCTTTTATCTCGCAAATCAAATTCTTGTTATTTATTCAGTCGATTTACACTGTTAGAGTTGTGCATGATGTAAGGCAAAATTTTATGTAAATAAATTCTTTTAAACCCCATTATTGCTATGTTAGGAGTTAGCCTACTCAGTACTTCGCATACTGATAAAACCATTGCATTTTCATTTTTTCAGAGTATGGAGAATATGCCTGAGCACGTGCATACATCGGGTGTTGGGGGGAAAAAAACAAATAAACCATTACAAATATTTTATTTAAATTTAATGAGACACTGCGTTTTGGCCATGTCGGCCCAACTTTACTTTTCCGCTGCTATTTACTTAAGTATTGCATGTGATCAACTATGGTATTTTAAATTATTATATATATATATATATATATATGGGCTTGTTTTATATTATTTTCTGCAATACATTAGCCTTGCATGTCTCAAGCGAGCTCGAATGAGTCGTGTCTTGTTTGGGAGGTGTGGCGGTGGTATCCCGGCCTGGGTTACCAAAATTGGGGTGTTACAAGTTGGTATCTGAGCCCAAAATATTTTTAAAGCTATTATTCTTAAACTATGAATATTTTAAAGCTATTATTTTTAGAGCCCAATTTTTTTAAAAAAAAAAACCCAAAATTTTTAGCCCAAATATTTTTGAAAGCCAACATTTTATTTACTTATTATTTTAGCCCAATACTTATATCTTACTTAGAGCCCAAAGTTTATTATTTTTGGCGCCATATAGAGACCCCAGAATTTTAAGTATTCTTTTAATTTTTAAAGTATTATTTCCATGGAATAAATTTTTAAAACCCATGAAAATAAATATGAATATATATATATATATATATATACATTGCATGAATTATTTCTGGGGGGTTGCATATGCATACATACATACATGAATATTTGTACCAACCTTTTTAAGTGAGTTATCTTTATTAGATAGCATTCTCGATTTAATATTCGGCTTGACTCTGACTTAGACGCGCTAGCTTGATACTAATCCCGCCTTAGTCTTAGATCTTTATCACCTACGCGTAGCGTGCCCATATCAAGTCTATGCCCTTATCATTCCCATCATGTAGAACTTTACTAGACACTATATGTTGACTTATCAAGCAACCTAGCATTGAATATGAAGGTTGAGTACCCATTTGGATTTAAGATCAATGGACTTAGTGGGTGAACATGGCGAGGGTACCATGTCAACCCATAACACTGAACCAAATCGTGAGGAGGTTAACAATGACGTCCCTCCAAATGTAGATAACATAGAAATATTAACTTGGGAATTCAATTACCATCGGGAAAAGTGGTATCATGTTTTAAGAGATAAGATGGAATCCCGATTGTAACCAAAAACTTAGAATTCTTTGCGAACTGGGTAGAGTTTGACCTTAGAGACTTTGATTGAAGAACCGATATTAGGCAACGATACACGAACTTTTTTAAGATAAATTCATAGGCAGTTATGGGACATAACTGTGAGTGTACGGGGGGGGGGGGGGGGGGGTGGTGTTGTAGTACCCCAAAATTAAATTCAATGACGAAGTTGTAGTGATTACGCAACTTCGAGGACGAAGTTGACTTCTAAGGAGGGTAGACTGTAATACCCGATAATATTTCATCCATTAATTGAGAATTTATTTAAGATATATTAATTATCTTTTTAATAATAATAATAATGATAATAATAATAATAATAATAATAATAATAATAATAATAATAATAATAATAATAATTACTACCATTATTATTATTAGCATAATAAAATAATATATAGACATATGCATGGTAGTTATAATAATATTTAGTCTATTTTTAGTATATTGTCTAACCCAATATGATAGGAAAAGATTTGGAATAAATCTTTGATTCTAAATCCCTAAATCCAACCCCCATTACTCCTTCAAAATTTAATCTTCTTCATCTTCCTATTGTGCTATTCAAATCAAATCTATGTACAAAAAAAATAAAATAGAGGGAATTAATAAATAACTACAACAATATAAATATTTATTGTAGCATATCTTTACGATGATATGCAATATATATTATATATTTAATATATGTGTAGGATATCTAGAAGATAACAAGAAGATCGTTGGAGTAAATCCCAGGAAGATTTAACTTCCAACTCTGCCGACCCTTCACCCCTTTTTAAACCACATTCCCATCATCTTCATATCTTGTTGCTAAAAAGATTTATACGTACAAAAAAAAAGAGACAGAAGAACGAGGACAATAGAAAAAAATATAGAGATTAGATCGTTGATCGACTTCGACGGAGAAGAAGGCACCTTGGGCGAGATCCAACACTCCACAGCCGTAGGTTGGTGAAAAGAAGGAGTAGCAAATCGGACTTGTTCGTTGATCCCGAAGGCTATCCCAATGAGATCTAGTACCCTAGAACCAATCCACCGTAAGTTAACTCTTACCATATCAGTTTTGATGGCCTAAAATCGAACGAAATGTAAGTTAAACCCACGAACATAAAATCTGTCATAAAATCTCCATGTATGCGCAATTTGGTAACCTGACGATTTGGACATTCTCAAGTGCTTAAATTGAAAAAGTCAAAACTAAGATTTTGTTCCTAAGACTTTAATTTATACTGTGTAAAAATTTCAGAAATTTTCATCAACGTTTGATGCCTCAAATCGAATCTGGTTGTCTCTGCGTTTCTTCTAAATTTTTGAAAACCTGACTGTGTAGGATTTCGAACTTGATCCGCATTTTTGAAACGAAAATAAAAGTTGTAGATAATCAAGTCTATAATACGTCCATAAAATTTCAGAATTTTTGTACTCCGTTTGTTGAGTCGAAAAATCGAATTATTAACAGTAGGTCGAATCTGAAACCTGACAGCATGGATTTTCTGTGGAAAACGTGATTTTTGACTTGTTCCCTCACTTTATTTCGAAAAACTCGAAACATGAAAGTTGTTCATTATGATGTTTTTGAGCTACTGTGCAAATTTCATGTCGTTCTCCTTTAAAACTAATTTTTACACTCAAAAGACGCGAACTGTGACGAAACACATACTATATTTTGTGAAATTGAGATTTTTTAAACAAACGGTCGAAATTCCCTTTGAAATGATAAAATTAAATTTAAAAAATCCCGTTGCACTAGGTTGAGCTTGCTATGTAGGGGCTGAGTGCTCTGCAGGGTGCCCCTCTAGCTTTTCGCTTCGTGCCTAAACGGACGAGAGTGACCTTTATGAATAATTGTTCCAAAACGGCTATGAATTTAGGGCCTACACTCTCAGGAATATCCGTATGGGTTTCCCAAGGCTCCGGAGTGGTACTACCTAAGAGAAAGAGTGAAATCCTTGAAATACCAAATCCTGAAATCATGAGAGAATTAAGAGAATTGAATATTGTCTTTGTTTTGAATTATGCCATTTAATTATTAGTGGATGATTAACTTAAATCGTGTATTACCTACAAGCATGTTTTTATTAAATTTAATTAAAGGTTTTGAAACCCCTAAGTCATGCTAGGTGTTAACTTACTCAGCACGTTTTGCTGACCCAAACCATTTCCTTCTTTTTCCTACAGAGCATATGGATTATACTGAGCACGTACATGCATGGGAATTGTTGGGAACACTTTATTTTAAATTTGCATTAAACTATAGTATGAACGGGCATGTTTAACCCGTGTTTTGGCCATGTCGGCCCTTATACTTTATTTCCGCTGCACAACTTATATTTCCGCTGCGTGTATGGATGATTATTATTTTTAAATATAAGTATTTCCGGACTTGGTTGTTTAAAATTATTTTATACCCTTAGCCTTGCATCTTTCAAGTGAGCTCGAATGAAGTCGTGTCTTGCTTGGGAGGTGTGGCGGTGACATCCCGGCCTGGGTTATCAAATCCGGGGTGCTAATAACAGAAAATGGCACCTAGGGGAAAGCCGAGGAAGGTAAGTCCAAACGGCACTGCCGCTAACCTCCCCAACGTGGCCAACAACAATGAGACTTCTCAGAACCTAGGAGAACGAGTGCCTCCTGTACCCAACAACATGGAAGAACGTCTAAGGACTATGGAGGAAGTCCTTGTAGCATTAGGAAATACTGAGGTGCATAGAGCACAAGCAGCAGTACCCCCGCCAGTAGCCCAAGTCAACTACTTGGCATTGGTAAACCCCTACAACCCACCCCATTATGATGGCCAAGAGGATCCGGCCAAGTTGGAAGGTTGGATCCGTACCTTTGATAAGCTCTTGAATGCTATCAAATGCCCTGATGAGGAGAAGATATACGTGGCGACCTACTACTTAGGAGGCGAAGCCGATGAGTGGTGGCAAAACCTTCAAACGAATTCAGAGGAAGACGAAGAAGCCTACACCTGGGAAGAACTTAAGGAAGCCCTGAGGGAAAGATTCTACCCACTGAGCACCAAGACTGCGAAATACGAGGAGTTTATCAACCTTAGACAAGGTGCGCAAACAGTACAAGAGTACTACACCAAATTCAAGGAATTGGTGCGATTTGCTACGAGGATAGTACCAACCGACTCTGACAAGGCTCAGAAATTCGAGATGGGTCTGAACCTTAGTATTCGGGAGATACTTGCAGTAGGACAATTCACAAACCTGCAGACGGTTTACGATCGAGCTGTAGCAAAATTGATCGAGTCCAACAACTGAAGCGTAAAGAAAACGGTGAGTCGAGCAAGGACTCGCAAGAGTTTGAGAAAAAGAATCGAAACATTAGCAATGGCAATTTTAAAGAGAATAAGAATAAAGGTTTCATTATGGGAGAAACGGCATACGTCATACAGTCATACCACGTTGCCCGCAGTGCCACCAAGCCCATCTGGTGCGCGAATGCCCAAGGCGCGGGACTTGTTATAGATGTGGTGGGGAAGGCCACATGATTAGAGAATGCAATGTTCGTGAGGAGAGGATTGAGAAAAGGCTAGATTTAGTAAGCCCTCAACCAGAAGAGCCATAGGACGATTGAACGACATCGATCAAGCTGACTTGCCAGCTCGATGAGGAAGGATCATAGGCAACGATACCCGAACCTGTTTGCGAATAATACATAGGCAGTTATGGGGACATAACTGTAATCTTAAGGGGGAGAGGATGTAACGACCCCCGAATATTCTAATCCGAATATTTTGTATTTCAAATAAACAAATTCAAACTGTTTTGAACTACGTCATGGCTTGATCCCTTCACAGGGTACGTAGGCAACTTAGAAATTTCAATTCTGAGTTCAGTCGAACGATATAATAAAATAATAAAAACAACACCAAGAACAACAACACATAATGATACAATCACGCATTCAAACAATTGCACAAAATAGAAAGGACCTTAGTTCCAAGCTCGCGAGAAGCTAACACCCAACTTCGGGGACGAAGTTGATTCTTAAGGGGGGTAGACTGTAATACCCGGGATTTGTATCGGCGTCCAAAGGAATAAAAATTTATTTCTTAATCAAATCAAGGTTGAAATATCTCCGAGAAGAAGAAAATAATTTATCACAATAAATTATTGCTCGGAAATGAAACGCCGATAGATTCAAAAATTCAAAATGGAATAAAGGAGGGAAAGGAAGCCTGCAGACATTCCATGAAATCGAGTCAAAAGAATTGAAACTAAATTCAAGAAAGAAGAGAATTTTAATTCCAGGAACCCGTGAAGTTGGAAATAAATTAATTAGATAAATTGTTGCACGGGAGTCAAAAGACGACGAATTAGAAGCCGACGAATCCAAATGCAACGGACTCAAGATTTCAAGTACGGGATTAACTGGAGACGAGATTAATTTAAGATAAGAATTTATAATCCGAGAATGACCCGAGAAATCGAGCCCGAAAACGTAGGAGCACAGAAGTCCGAAAGAGAGGAGAAAAGGCCCGATCGGATCGCACGGACCCGCCCGGACCGAGGTCCAGGCGGAGGCCGCGCGCTGGCCGCGCGGTGTTTAGTCTACGGGCGCGCCATGACCGCGTGACCCCCCCCCCCCCCCCCCAGAAAAATGGCAACAACGCGTTCTGACGATCTTCTTGCCATATTTTCGACCCCCGATGATGGAAACTCAATCCCGGGCTATGGAAGGATATGTGGGACGACCTTAGACTGCTCCCCAACCCTAAATTCGAAAAATACAACCCTAGAGCAGCCATCTTCTCCTCACATTCTCTCCAACTCCTCCCAAAGTCGAAAACCCCGAAATCCCTTGTGTTCTTGAGGTTCCGATGATGAAATCCGAACAAGAATGACCTGTGAAGGAGAAGACAGACCCCTAGGACGTTGGTAAGTAGTTTTTGAGTTTATCTACACCTTTTTGAATTCAAAAATTGAATCTAACTAAGGATTTTTACTTGCGGATTCGGTTTGTTGACGTTGGAAGAGGAAACCGACTTGAGGAGATTCGTTCGTGACATCCCGTGGATTCCGGACGACCCCGTGACCTCCTAGACATCATCCCCACGGTAAGTTAATGCTTACTTGGTTTTGGGTGACTTAAAATTCAACCAAAAATAGAGATTTAGAAACTCAAAAATCTGTCAACACGAAAAACCCCCGGCGCAGCGATATGGCGTGAATTTTTCGAACCCCTAAAACTTCTCAAACTGAAAAACTCAAAACATCGAAAACGTTCCTAAGACATAGATCTAGTTCGTGTAAAATTTTCATAATTTTTCATTGTGTTTTGATATCCGAAAATGGCCTCCAATGAACTGCCCTAAAAGTCGAACTTGAAACTGTGACAGATTTGAAATTGGACCAAAACCCCTACTTCAAGAATTCAAACCGAAAAACTCAAAACTAGACTTTTGATCCTAACACATTAATCTAAGTTGTGTAAAAATTTCAGCCATTTTCATCAACGTTTGCTATCCCAAACGATCCGAACACAAACTGCCTTGAAAAAACCCTTTTGGAAATCTGAAGGTGTTGATGTCCGAACTTGATGAGCCTGTTTCTATATTTTCGAGTCCGAATTGATCCTTGCAATCTAAATGAAAGTTGTAAGTAATTATGTCTAGTGTGTGCATATAAAATTTCGGAATTTTTGGAGTCCATTTGATATGTTAAAAAGTCGAATCTTTGAATGGTGTCGAATCTGAAACCTGACAGCATACTACTTATGGGAAAGACTTGATTTTTGACTCGTTTCCTTAACCCGGATCGAGAAACGTAAAACACGAAACACGTTCGTCTCTGTGTTTTCGAGTTACCGGTGAAATTTCAGAATTTTCGGGCTTAAAATGAATTTTTAATTAATTATGGAGAAAGACAGCGACTTGTGTAAGTTATATTTGAGAATTTTGTGAAACTTGCGAAATGTGTTCTTACCTTGCGGGTTTGATTCCCCAAGGGCGATTGTTGTTTTCCTGCGGGTTCGATTCCCCCCGGTAAAACTGACAAGTAAACCAGATATAAAGATGGCGATTAGGGTTGCTGTTTCCATTATGATTATATAATTTCAAGATCCCAATGGATCTATCATAAGATCGTTTATTTACAACAGATTACTAATATTAGTATTATTAAGTGACTTTTTTCTAGTCGAAATCAAAATAAGCGGAATTGTATTTTTCTTTTTTTTTATTAAGTCTTCTTTCTCTTCTTTCATTATTGTAAATGGATTTATCAATAAAAATTTTTTTTGATTCAAGAAATAATTATGTAGTTATTCGGACAATATTAACGATAGACAAAAATGGATCTATATGTATTTGTTTAATGAAAAATTTTACAAAAAGGGGTAATTTATAGATTACTATTAATCGAGCATTTCTTCCTTTTAATATCTCCCATTTTTCGAATTTTTTAGCATTATAACTTGTTTTGTTAGGACTAAGATTTTTCATTTTTGGAGTTATTTTTTCTTTCTCTTTTGTGATTCTTTCGATTTGATCTCGAAGTGTACTTGTTCTATTAGCCCGATCCTTTATTTTTTTTTCTCAATAAAGAATTTTTACAACTCGAAGATGCAATTTGACTTAATGATTTGTGAATTATCTGATTGTTAATCGTGAAATCCCCTTCTTCTTTAATTTCACTCGATTCATATTTTTCTACTTCTCTTAATTGAAATAAGAAATTTCGATTTACTTTTGAAAGTTCTTTTTCCTGGGAGTATGGCGTGGGTTACTTCAGCGCCGTAGCGCCTGGTGCTCGAACATTGGCTCGAGGCATTTTCTCTACCCCTTCTTACCCTGAAAAAGCAGGGGCACCTTAAGTTCTTGAACCGATAACCATCTTTCGGCTAACCTAGCCTGCTCCGTCCATCGGGACCAACAGGGTGTGTGTTGATTCCTATGGGTTCAATTCCCTAGGATGTATTTGAGTTCTTGCGGGTTCGATTCCCCAAGGGCGATCGTTTGTTTTCCTGCGGGTTCGATTCCCCAGGATGTGTGTTGATTCCTATGGTTCAATTCCCTAGGATGTATTTGAGTTCTTGCGGGTTCGATTCCCCAAGGGCGATCGTTTGTTTTCCTGCGGGTTCAATTCCCCAGGATGTGTGTTGATTCCTATGGGTTCAATTCCCTAGGATGTATTTGAGTTCTTGCGGGTTCGATTGCCCGAGGGCGATAGTTTGTTTTCCTGCGGGTTCGATTCCCCAGGATATGTGTTGATTCCTATGGGTTCAATTCTGTAATACCCGAGAATTTTCCAACATAAAATAAATGCAATAAATAAAATAAAATAAATAAATAAATATAATAAACATGAAAAAGGGATAAAGAATCATAAAAGATGAGAAATGAAATTTAAATTAAAAAGGAATCGAAATTCCGAGAACCCGGGAAGCCGAAGACAAGTTAATTGAATAAATGGTTACACGGGGACCCGACATCGATGGACTCAATAACTCGAGTCCAAACATAAATTTAGATCCGAGTAAAATTAAGATAAGAAATCGGAGCCCGAAGATACCCCGGAAATCCGAATCCGGGAACATAGGGGGATAGAAGTCCGAAAGAGAGGAGGAAACGCCCGACGGATCGCACGACCCGGCCCAGACCGAAGTCCAGGCCAGGACGGCGCGGTCGCCGCGCGGTCTTTAGGGGTTCACCGCGCCAAGAGCGCGCCACTTGGCAGTTGCGGCCGTTCCGCGATTTTCTCGCCCGAACGCGGATTTTTCGACTTTCGGTTGAACATATCTCGACTCAAGACGCTTGGGGTCAGATCTTGGACGCCCTAGGTCTTAAATATCTATAAATAAGCCCCTTGGGAGCCCCAAACAAGTTTACAAAACCCTACAACCTTCTATACGTTCGAAACCCTAAATTCGGAGTCAACGGAAAGCACCAAACGGAGGCAGCAGCTTGGGACGAATTTTTCCAAGGATCTCCATAGTCGTGGTAAGTCTCGATCCAATCCTTGTTCAATAAACGATTCGAAAACGAATCCTAATCATCTCCTTTTTCTTTCTACACCCCGTATTGGATCTAGATCGTAGAACCCGACGAACGGAGAGGAGAAACGGTGGACGGGAAGCCACGCCTTCGAATAGACGATCCCGGACGTTCGTAAACTCGGTAAGTTAATACTTACATGGTTTTGGGAGTAACTAAAACACGAAACCTAAAAGCTTGAATCGAATCTTGCGTAAATCTGTCATTGAATGTTTTCTACCGGCGCAACAGTTTTGTCTAATTTTTCCGAACCTTAAAACGACTTCAAACGGAAAAACTTAAAACACGAAAAACGTTCCTAAGACATAGATCTATCTACTGTAAAATATTCATAATTTTTCATCGTGTTTTGATATCCGAAAACGACCACAAACAGACCTGCCTTGAGTTTAGATCTTGAAACGGTGACAGAACTTTAGTTCGAACTTGTTGGTGATTTCTACCTTGGATCTAGACCGATCTAGGCTTAGCTTTGAACATAAGAGTTGTAGATCTATGCGTTAAGAACACCTCCGTAAAATTTCAGAATTTTTCGTGATGATTTGATATATGAAATCCACCCGAAACCGAACTGCTAGGATGTGGATCTTGAAATCTTGACAGATTCTTGGCCCGAACTTGTTGGCGTTTTTGACAATAGAAATAGGATGAACTAGATCTTTTGCTGAACATGAAACTTGTAGATATATGTCTTAAGATGATCTCTGTCAAATCTCGTTAAATTTGGAGTTGAATTGATATTGTAGAATTCGAAATCTCTAAACTGTGACCTAGGAAATTCGGACAGATTTATACTTCTGTGAAAATTAGTGTTTTTGACCTATTTAGGTATCTCGGATTGAAAAAGTTAAAACACGAAAGTTGTAGATCTTGACGTTTTGGAGTCAGACGCGAAATTTCGAAATTTTTGAAATTAAATCTGATTTTAGACGCATTTTAGATTAAACTGTGGTTGACCGAGTCAAATCTTGAACTCTTGATGAAACTCGTGAAATTTGCGAAACTTGTTTGACCTGCGGGTTCGATTCCCCAGGATGTCTGTGTCAAACCTTGCGGGTTCGATTCCCCAGGGTGTGTTTGAGTTCTTGCGGGTTCGATTCCCCAAGGGCGATTGTATGTTCTCCTGCGGGTTCGATTCCCCAGGATGTCCGTGTCAAACCTTGCGGGTTCGATTCCCCAGGGTGTGTCTTTCTGCGGGTTCGATTCCCCAGAATATGTGTTGATTCTTACGGGTTCGATTCCCTAGGATGTATGTGAGTTCTTGCGGGTTCGATTCCCCAAGGGCGATTGTTTGTTTTCTTGCGGGTTCGATTCCCCAAGAATAAATTATACTAGATTAATCGAATAAAAGAGGGATAGTGAAATCCTGAAATACTTAGATAGTTTCCTTATTTAAATTATGCCTTTAAATTATGTCTTGCGATCATTTTATCATGTTGAATTATGATCTTATGGAAACCCTTGTCTTTTAAAATACGCAATTAAATTATTATTAGTTGGATAAATTAAATCATGGATATTATGCACATGTTTTTAAATTTAATTAAAGGCTTTGAAACCTCATAATCATGTTTGTGGTAACTTACTCAGCACGTAGTGCTGACCAAACCATTTTTATTTCCCTGTTTATTTCAGAGCTGAAGAATATGCATCATCATATGCATTCATGGGAAGTTTGGGGAACCAATTTATTTTTAAATGTTACGTTAGACTAGAAATTGCATGAACGGGCCTGTTTAACCCGTATTCTGGCCGTGTTGGCTATATTTAAATTCCGCTGCATTGTTCTTATGTAAATATTATTTTCCGCTGCAACTTTGATGTATTAATTTTTTTAAATTATATACAAATGGGCTGTTTGAATGTTTTAAATTCTGAAAAACCATAGCCTTGCATCTCCTTAGTAAGCTCGGAGAAACCGTGTCTTGCTAGGGAGGTGTGGCGGTGACATCCCGACCTGGGTGACCAAAAACCGGGGTGTTACAAATTCCCTAGGATGTATTTGAGTTCTTGCGGGTTCGATTCCCCAAGGGCGATCGTTTGTTTTCCTGCGGGTTCGATTCCCCAGGATGTGTGTTGATTCCTATGGGTTCAATTCCCTAGGATGTATTTGAATTCTTGAGGGTTCGATTCCCCAGGACGTGTGTTGATCCTACGGGTTTGATTCATTAGGATGCGTTTAAATTCTTGCGTGTCCATTTTCCCGAGAACATATTATACTAGATCATATCGAACAAAAGTGAAAGAGTGAAATCCTTGAAATACCAAATCCTGAAATCATGATAGAATTAAGAGAATTGAATATTGTCTTTGTTTTAAATTATGTCATTTAATTATTAGTGGATGATTAACTTAAATCGTGTATTACCTACAAGCATGTTTTTATTAAATTTAATTAAAGGCTTTGAAACCCCTAAGTCATGCTAGGTGTTAACTTACTCAGCACGTTTTGCTGACCCAAACCATTTCCTTCTTTTTCCTACAGAGCATATGGATTATACTGAGCACGTACATGCATGGGAATTTTTGGGAACACTTTATTTTAAATTCGCATTAGACTATAGTATGAACGGGCCTGTTTAACCCGTATTTTGGCCATGTCGGCCCTTATACTTTATTTCCGCTGCACAACTTATATTTCCGCTGCGTGTATGGATGATTATTATTTTTAAATATAAGTATTTCCGAACTTGGTTGTTTAAAATTATTTTATACCCTTAGCCTTGCATCTTTCAAGTGAGCTCGAATGAAGTCGTGTCTTGCTTGGGAGGTGTGGCGGTGACATCCCGGCCTGGGTTATCAAATCCGGGGTGCTAATAACAGAAAATGGCACCTAGGGGAAAGCCGAGGAAGGTAAGTCCAAACGGCACTGCCGCTAACCTCCCCAACGTGGCCAACAACAATGAGACTTCTCAGAACCTAGGAGAACGAGTGCCTCCTGTACCCAACAACATGGAAGAACGTCTAAGGACTATGGAGGAAGTCCTTGTAGCATTAGGAAATGCTGAGGTGCATAGAGCACAAGCAGCAGTACCCCCGCCAGTAGCCCAAGTCAACTACTTGGCATTGGTAAACCCCTACAACCCACCCCATTATGACGGCCAAGAGGATCCGGCCAAGTTGGAAGGTTGGATCCGTACCTTTGATAAGCTCTTGAATGCTATCAAATGCCCTGATGAGGAGAAGATATACGTGGCGACCTACTACTTAGGAGGCGAAGCCGATGAGTGGTGGCAAAACCTTCGAACGAATTCAGAGGAAGACGAAGAAGCCTACACCTGGGAAGAACTTAAGGAAGCCCTGAGGGAAAGATTCTACCCACTGAGCACCAAGACTGCGAAATACGAGGAGTTTATCAACCTCAGACAAGGTGCGCAAACAGTACAAGAGTACTACACCAAATTCAAGGAATTGGTGCGATTTGCTACGAGGATAGTACCAACCGACTCTGACAAGGCTCAGAAATTCGAGATGGGTCTGAACCTTAGTATCCGGGAGATACTTGCAGTAGGACAATTCACAAACCTGCAGACGGTTTACGATCGAGCTGTAGCAATTGATCGAGTCCAACAACTGAAGCGTAAAGAAAACGGTGAGTCGAGCAAGGACTCGCAAGAGTTTGAGAAAAAGAATCGAAACATTAGCAATGGCAATTTTAAGGAGAATAAGAATAAAGGTTTCAATTATGGGAGAAACGGCATACGTCATACAGTCATACCACGTTGCCCGCAGTGCCACCAAGCCCATCTGGTACGCGAATGCCCAAGGCGCGGGACTTGTTATAGATGTGGTGGGGAAGGCCACATGATTAGAGAATGCAATGTTCGTGAGGAGAGGATTGAGAAAAGGCTAGATTTAGTAAGCCCTCAACCAGAAGAGCCATAGGACGATTGAACGACATCGATCAAGCTGACTTGCCAGCTCGATGAGGAAGGATCATAGGCAACGATACCCGAACCTGTTTGCGAATAATACATAGGCAGTTATGGGGACATAACTGTAATCTTAAGGGGGAGAGGATGTAACGACCCCCGAATATTCTAATCCGAATATTTTGTATTTCAAATAAACAAATTCAAACTGTTTTGAACTACGTCATGGCTTGATCCCTTCACAGGGTACGTAGGCAACTTGGAAATTTCAATTCTGAGTTCAGTCGAACGATATAATAAAATAATAAAAACAACACCAAGAACAACAACACATAATGATACAATCACGCATTCAAACAATTGCACAAAATAGAAAGGACCTTAGTTCCAAGCTCGCGAGAAGCTAACACCCAACTTCGGGGACGAAGTTGATTCTTAAGGGGGGTAGACTGTAATACCCAGGATTTGTATCGGCGTCCAAAGGAATAAAAATTTATTTCCTAATCAAATCATGGTTGAAATATCTCCGAGAAGAAGAAAATAATTTATCACAATAAATTATTGCTCGGAAATGAAACGCCGATAGATTCAAAAATTCAAAATGGAATAAAGGAGGGAAAGGAAGCCCGCAGACATTCCATGAAATCGAGTCAAAAGAATTGAAACTAAATTCAAGAAAGAAAAGAATTTTAATTCCAAGAACCCGTGAAGTTGGAAATAAATTAATTAGATAAATTGTTGCACGGGAGTCAAAAGACGACGAATTAGAAGCCGACGAATCCAAATGCAATGGACTCAAGATTTCAAGTACGGGATTAACTCGAGACGAGATTAATTTAAGATAAGAATTTATAATCCGAGAATGACCCGAGAAATCGAGCCCGAAAACGTAGGAGCACAGAAGTCCGAAAGAGAGGAGAAAAGGCCCGATCGGATCGCACGGACCCGCCCGGACCGAGGTCCAGGCGGAGGCCGCGCGCTGGCCGCGCGGTGTTTAGTCTACGGGCGCGCCATGACCGCGTGACCTCCCCCCCCCCCCCCCAGAAAAATGGCAACAACGCGTTCCGACGATCTTCTTGCCATATTTTCGACCCCCGATGATGGAAACTCAATCCCGGGCTATGGAAGGATATGTGGGACGACCTTAGACTGCTCCCCAACCCTAAATTCGAAAAATACAACCCTAGAGCAGCCATCTTCTCCTCACATTCTCTCCAACTCCTCCCAAAGTCGAAAACCCCGAAATCCCTTGTGTTCTTGAGGTTCCGACGATGAAATCCGAACAAGAAGGACTTGTGAAGGAGAAGACAGACCCCTAGGACGTTGGTAAGTAGTTTCTGAGTTTATCTACACCTTTTTGAATTCAAAAATTGAATCTAACTAAGGATTTTTACTTGCGGATTCGGTTTGTTGACGTTGGAAGAGGAAACCGACTTGAGGAGATTCGTTCGTGGCATCCCGTGGATTCCGGACGACCCCGTGACCTCCTAGACATCATCCCCACGGTAAGTTAATGCTTACTTGGTTTTGGGTGACTTAAAATGCAACCAAACATAGAGATTTAGAAACTCAAAAATCTGTCAACACGAAAAACCCCCGGCGCAGCGATATGGCGTGAATTTTTCGAACCCCTAAAACTTCTCAAACTGAAAAACTCAAAACATCGAAAACGTTCCTAAGACATAGATCTAGTTCGTGTAAAATTTTCATAATTTTTCATTGTGTTTTGATATCCGAAAATGGCCTCCAATGAACCTGCCCTAAAAGTCGAACTTGAAACTGTGACAGATTTGAAATTGGACCAAAACCCCCTACTTCAAGAATTCAAACCGAAAAACTCAAAACTAGACTTTTGATCCTAACACATTAATCTAAGTTTTGTAAAAATTTCAGCCATTTTCATCAACGTTTGCTATCCCAAACGATCCGAACACAAACTGCCTTGAAAAAACCCTTTTGGAAATCTGAAGGTGTTGATGTCCGAACTTGATGAGCCTGTTTCTTTTTTTTCGAGTCCGAATTGATCCTTGCAATCTAAATGAAAGTTGTAGGTAATTATGTCTAGTTTGTGCATATAAAATTTCGGAATTTTTGGAGTCCATTTGATATGTTAAAAAGTCGAATCTTTGAATGGTGTCGAATCTGAAACCTGACAGCATACTACTTATGGGAAAGACTTGATTTTTGACCCGTTTCCTTAACCCGGATTGAGAAACGTAAAACATGAAACTCGTTCGTCTCTGTGTTTTCGAGTTACCGGTGAAATTTCAAAATTTTCGGACTTAAAATGAATTTTTAATTAATTATGGAGTAAGACAGCAACTTGTGTAAGTTATATTTGAGAATTTTGTGAAACTTGCGAAATGTGTTCTTACCTTGCGGGTTTGATTCCCCAAGGGCGATTGTTGTTTTCCTGCGGGTTCAATTCCCCAAGATGTGTGTTGATTCCTATGGGTTCAATTCCCTAGGATGTATTTGAGTTCTTGCGGGTTCGATTCCCCAAGGGCGATCGTTTGTTTTCCTGCGGGTTCGATTCCCCAGGATGTGTGTTGATTCCTATGGGTTCAATTCCCTAGGATGTATTTGAGTTCTTGCGGGTTCGATTCCCCAAGGGCGATCGTTTGTTTTCCTGCGGGTTCGATTCCCCAGGATGTGTGTTGATTCCTATGGGTTCAATTCCCTAGGATGTATTTGAGTTCTTGCGGGTTCGATTCCCCAAGGGCGATCATTTGTTTTCCTGCGGGTTCGATTCCCCAGGATGTGTGTTGATTCCTATGGGTTCAATTCCCTAGGATGTATTTGAATTCTTGCGGGTTCGATTCCCCAGGACGTGTGTTGATCCTACGGGTTTGATTCCCTAGGATGCGTTTAAATTCTTGCGGGTCCATTTTCCCGAGAACATATTATACTAGATCATATCGAACAAAAGTGAAAGAGTGAAATCCTTGAAATACCAAATCCTGAAATCATGAGAGAATTAAGAGAATTGAATATTGTCTTTATTTTAAATTATGCCATTTAATTATTAGTGGATGATTAACTTAAATCGTGTATTACCTACAAGCATGTTTTTATTAAATTTAATTAAAGGCTTTGAAACCCCTAAGTCATGCTAGGTGTTAACTTACTCAGCACGTTTTGCTGACCCAAACCATTTCCTTCTTTTTCCTACAGAGCATATGGATTATACTGAGCACGTACATGCATGGGAATTTTTGGGAACACTTTATTTTAAATTTGCATTAGACTATAGTATGCACGGGCCTGTTTAACCCGTGTTTTGGCCATATCGGCCCTTATACTTTATTTCCGCTGCACAACTTATATTTCCGCTGCGTGTATGGATGATTATTATTTTTAAATATAAGTATTTCCGGACTTGGTTGTTTAAAATTATTTTATACCCTTAGCCTTGCATCTTTCAAGTGAGCTAGAATGAAGTCGTGTCTTGCTTGGGAGGTGTGGCGATGACATCCCGGCCTGGGTTATCAAATCCGGGGTGTTACACCCATACCCGTGCTTCAACCACAAACATACAAATGATATAAATAAAACATCACACCGTCCCATACCGGTGCTTCAACCACAAACATACAATTTATTCAAGTGATGCATGGCCTAACATACACCTATCTACCCTGTATGCAAATGCAAAGAATATGCCTAGCCGGCAACCTAAAAACCCGGGCGGTATGAACCCACGGGTGAGGATATCATCAACTCCAACCAGTTACAGGGTAACATACACCATCCCCGCAGGGACCACAGGCATCACAGCCCAAATCATCCACCCCGAAGGGCCAACATGCATAACAGCCAATCATCTCAGGCATAACAGCCTATAATCCACCCCGAAGGGCCAACAGGCATACCAGCCAATAATCCACCCCGTATGGCCATCGGGACTCAACAACACCTGTGAAGGCTGCCCGATCAATCAGAACAACCCATCAGGTTAATAGCCGTCAATTCCAATGCAATAACATGCATATGACAATACCATGATATTCAAGCACCTAATCACTAGGTTCACATGCTTCTCAACATATAAAGAATGCAATACAAATCCCCTAGGCTAAGGCATTAACATTACAATTCAATAATCAACGGATAATTAATAATATCACGATTTAACAATTCCTCCAACCTATTCAACAACCCCCACGGGCTAATGATCATTCCGCGACATATCAATAACATCTGGAGAAGTCATAACCATATATCAACAACCTCATTGAGTAATATAAACATTCTCAGATTTCAAATTATCGCAGGGAATTCATAACTCAACAATTAGAGCGAGGAGTTCGACAAGAACTCACGGATAGACATTAGAGCGAGGAGTTCGATAAGAACTCACGTATAGATAATCATCACCACACTAAGCGATATAATAATACAGGAAGTGTCTCGTCATCTAATTTCTCATATCATAAGCTTAAACCATCATAATTATTATTAATAATAAACCTGCGAATCAAGCGAAAGAGAAAACGAGACCGAAATTACCCCAACACATATAAAAATGCAAGCATAAACCCTTGCCTTTTATAATCAATCTTTAAAGCTTCCTTCTGTTAAGTCTTCAACCTTCCAATGGCTCCATTACGAACTCACCGTTTCACCCTATATAAGAATATCATCATATAATTAAAATAATTCTAGAATACAAATACCCTCATCTCCCCCTTTCTCCAACACTAATACCCACCTTCAATCCCTTTCCACAAACCCACAAACCTACACCAATTCATCAAGGGAACTAATCCATAATGCATCTATTTCACAATAATACCAAATAAATCAAGACTTAACCAAATCCCCTAATTTTATTAATTTGAAAGAACCCTCCAATGATATTAGTTAATTAAGGGTATGTTTGGTACGGTGTATTGGGATGTATTAGGGTGTATAGTATTAACATTATGTACTAAAATAATACTATTCTATGTTTGGTGAGTTCTAAGACATGTATAAGTATTATTTTAATGAGGGGTTTCATGTATTATTTAATACATTGTGGGAGGGTGGGTTTATGGTGTATTATTTTTTATTTATGTTTGTTTTTCTTTTTTTCCTTATGCATCTCATAACTATTAAATATTATTATATTATAATAATATATTATTTTATTTATATTATTTATTAATATATTAATTGTTTTAATTTAATTATTTAAATAATATTTTTAATCAAATATTTATTATTACATTAATTATTTTAATTTAATTATTTTTAAAATAATTTTATTTTAAGTGTATTATTTATTAATGAATCAGAAGAAATTTCTTTTTATTTAGTTTTTTAAAATATAATACATAATGATGTAATACAACATCAACACCAAACACTGTGTATAACATTAATTTAATACAATACATCATAATACAATACACCCGCATTAAATAGTACAATACACCATAATACAGTACAGTGTTCCAAATGTGCCCTAAATTAACTAGCATCAATAGTTTCATATCTATCAACATAGTATTAGACAACATTAAAATAACCAACAAAGCCCACAATGAAACTCATAGCTCCTCATTCCAAGATACTTAAAACAAGATAATAAAATTTGAGCCAATCACCAAAAACATTATACAAGGTTTAAAATAGCTTTTACAAAAATTCCCACCATGACTTTCTAAAATCTTTCAACAATTTCATGAATAATTCTCATATATACTAAGACCCATTACTTAAAATAAAAATTCGTAATCAACATATCCCAAAGAAAAGAAGGATGCATAGCATAATTAACCATGCTAGCCATTATAACTAACAAGTAACTTCTTCCAAATTCCCATTCAATACCTAACCAACACAAATCAAGTACCGTAAATTAACAAGCCAATAACATTTAGAACTCAAAACTCAACCCATTTCACCAAATTCATTTAACATATTGATCCAAATTCAAATTAATCTACAACGGTAAACTTTCTAACCATCACAACTCAGGTTCACCCATCTTCACATTATTCAAAACTCAACTCTAACAATTAACATACAATAACCACTTCAACCAAATATCCAAGGAAATTCCCGAATAAACTTTTAAACTTAAAAATCCCAATTTTAATATCAAACTTCTAATTACAACAATAATATCAAGAACTAATTCCATTCCAACATCTACGAAGCCAATTCATAAATTGCTCCAGGATTCACGAACCCATATACATTTAAACAAGAGAATTAAATAGCACAAAACCAAGTAAAATCCAACAATCTAGAAAAACATTCAAACAAGTGAAAACACCAAACACCACCACCACCTGCTCCTATCACACCACTGTCGGAACCACCACCACCACCGGGGCCGGATCTCATCACCACCACCACAGCGCTGCACAGGCGGTGCTGCCACCGCCACCACCATCACTGCGACGCACAGCTCCACAGCCGCCACTGTGCGCGCTGTGAGCATCCCCTATTGGAGGCGGCGCCCCCAACACCTCGCCATGGCCAGCCCTGGCCCTTCCCGTCGCCGCCGCGACAGCGGCGTAGCAGCAATCGGCTGCTCTGTTTCCGGCAAAAGAAGGAGGAGGAAGATGGGAAAAATACACCAAGAACCCTTACCTCTAAATTGACGAGTCTTCCTCTTGCTCAAGCTCCAAAAATGATAGATCCTTCGTCCTCCAATGTCGTGATCTCACCGCTTCAAGAACCCTAATTTCTCTTCTCAATTGCCGGGTTTCTCATTTGGAAGGAGAAGAAAGCATCCCAAATCCAATTTTCCCGTAATTGATGTGGAGAATAGGACAAAATCCCCAACTTCCACCAATTTAGAGTCAAAGGGCAATTATGCAATATCTAATTTATAAATTGATCCCTAATCTATTACAACAATATCATCACATGGGGCTTGCTTCAAAATTGTGACTTATCCCACATAAGTTCAATCACCAATTAATCTAAGCCCAATTATTGTTTTAATCCACAAATAATTAATTGGGATATTATAGAATATGCCTGAGCACGTACATACATCGGGGGTTGGGGGGAAAAAAATTAACCATTACTACTATGTCGTTTTTATTTCAATTTAATGAGACACTGCATTTTGGTCATGTCGGCCCAACTTTACTTTTCCGCTGCTATTTACTTAAGTATTGCATGTGATCAACTATGATATTTTAAATTATTATATCTCTTATATTATATAAGGGCGAGAGCCCAAGGATTCCAGCTTCCAATTTGGATATCCACTGTTGGATCATAAGTTTAATCTCAATTTCCACCGTCGGATCAGCCCTTGCACTCTTGTCTCCTTCTTAATTTCCCAAACCCGCACTATTCTCTTCGCTCTTCTCTTCGGCGTCTCCTCCTTCATTTGCCCAAAATTGTGTGTAGGTAGAAATCGTCGTTTACGCAGACCACAAAATCTGCTTCCTAATCTCTTCGGGCTTTCGATTGGGGGAACATTGATTCTGTCCGGAACCAAAACGAACAAACGGAGCGGCGATTCGGGAGAAGAAGAGGGCATCAGCTATGTTTTTTTCAGAGATTGGGGAATAAATTCAATCATTCAAGGTATGGTGTTTTATTTGTGTCGTCATTTTTCCTTTCGTTTCGATTGCACGCTGGAGGAGAGAGGGTGCCGCCCTCGGGGGAGGAGATGCCAGCGGTGGTGTGGGGGAGGTTGTGTCGCCGTCCCGGGTTGCCGGGGAACAGTCCGCGCGGGCTGCTGCCGTGTGCGTCGGCGCCGCCGTTGCCATCGCCGTCCTCGGCCGGTGCTTGGGTTGGCCTCGTGGTGGCAGGTCGTGGGGGCTGTCGTCGTGCCTGGCGGTACCCGTGGATCTCTTCCTCGTCCTCCGTTCAACGGCAAAGGTGTAGTCTTTTTTGTTTTGATTTGCTCTATTTTTGATTTCTGCTTCAATTTGTTCCTCGGTTTTTGCAAGTTTCTGCCATTGCTCGGTTTAAAATTTGTTTGCTACTTTTGTTCGGTTAATTTCATGCTTAATTTAAACTGTGTTCCGTACTGTATTTGAGAAATGCATAATCAAGAAAACATTCTACATTCGTAGTTACATTCTACATTCGTAGTTTTCAGGACTGTCCATGTCGTAATTGAAATTAAAGGAAAGGTCACCCATTTCAATTTTGTTGAACGAAGTGCTCACTAAAAAGGATATGCGTCAGCATATGGTCTATGTTATTTATATATATATATATATATATATATATATACTAGAAATCGTATGGTGGCGCGCGCCATGCTGCGCGCAACCAGTGAGAGAAAAAACATTATGGAAAACTGTAAGAAGACATTTAAATAACGATGTATTAATTGAAGAAACAATATTGTATATTTATTACAGCGCACAACTGGTGAGAGAAAATACATTATGACACAAAATAAGACAGAGCAAATCGAATTGAAAAGGAGAGGCTCAAAGCAGACCAGGAATTTTTTGTAGTACTTGGCACGAAACAGTAAATTAAAACGAGGGAGCAATACACTAAAATGAAGCAGCAAAAAATCCAGATTCATTGGCAGGCCAGGGGTCTAAACACAACAATAATCTAATGAATATGAAGCACGACTTTGAGAAGAGTAAAGAGACATATCGAAATAGAGTTTATCTCCAGCCTCCTTCAGTCGGGTGAGGGGCGATAAGAAGGTGGTGGGTGTAGCTTGTGGGGAAGTAGGGGCCAGATTGGAGGGCGAATGCAGGAATGGCCGGCGCCGCTTGGGTGCGCAAAGCAGGGCAGAGCGGAGGAAAAGTGTAATTAGAATAGCTGGAAAATTGTCCCTAACAACAACACAATAAAAACCGCAGCCATAATTAGAACATATGACTGCACCTGATATCAACGGGAGGAAAAGTGTAATTAGAATAGCTGGAAAGAGCTATAATCATCATTTTAACGCAATGCCTAAATCCAGAATTTTGTAGAATGAATGAACTGTCAGATTTGTGCCTGCCTGAAGCAAAAACACAGGGAAAGAATTTGTTCAACAGGAAACTACCTAACCTTCTGTGGAGGTTTGATAAGGGACAAAGAACTGCAAATTAATGCAATGGGGTTACAGTGGCATTACGACATGAAAGGCAATGACAAGTTCCTTCCTACAACAGATGGAAAATATGGAAAATACATTTATGACAGAAAACAGTTTCAACAAATTAACTAATTATGACAGGAATGTTAATGTTGAATATTTGTCTAAGAGAGAACTCGGTATAAAAATTGATTGGGAGAAATAAGAAACTTAGTTGCTATTTTCATCTTGTCCACTGAAAATGAATTTTAGAGTGAGGGATAAAAGCCAAAAGATGCTTACCAAGTCCTCGCCACCAGAACAGTCATGAAAAGAAGGCCCATCTAAAGAAGCTGAGAGTCTGAGACAGTGCAATCAATACAAATGATAAGAAAATGTTGATGTGCGCTGAAAGTCCCATACTAAATTCAAGTGTATCCTTTGCGAAAGGAGGAAAGGAAGAACATAAGAGCCAAAAGATGCGAGAAACATTGGAAAATAAAAAATATTATTACTTGTGGCAGCACATGGAGATCTCTGGTCCATGCTATCTTTAGCATCTAATGTCAAGCGAACGGACACATCCTGCAAATTGTTTGAAATCACATAAACTAACTTAAGGAAAAATTTTGTTCGTTCAATACACAGTGAAGTAAGTAACAAATGAACTACATTGCAGGAAGATTCGAGCATAGCACGATTCAAGAGGCCTTCCGACTGAGCTGTGGCATTTAAGGCTGGACCTGCATTCCACAAAATCATAACAACTTCCAGATTGGATAACATCAGACTCCATCGCCAACAGAGCAAGTACAAGGATGTCATTTTCTCTAATCAAATAAAGTCACCTTACACATGCCATTGTACAAGTGTATTCAGAGTTACACAATTCCTCATTATGCAAATTTATTTTTAAAAAAAAAAAGAAATAAAGAAAACCAAACAAAGAGGAGATACTTACAATTGGATCAAGTAAATGGGAAATACTTATAACTGGATAAGGTCCATCATCTTGCTTGGACATGATCTACATAACACACGTGCCAAGCCCCATTGCTTTCAATAACCCGAGATAAACTTATTGGACCACCTTGCTTTACAAAAAGCTTTCAGCTTTCATCATGTTCACAATCTTGGTGGTGAACCTCTCCATTGCCGCCTACATAAGATCATTTCATAAATGAATAAATTGAACTTAATTCAAATTCTGATAACTCGATAATAGAAGCTAAGCAAATATTAAACTGTTGGAGCTTAACAAGCTTTAACAATTGGTTACGCCTATACATTAATTTGCCTTTTTTTATTAGAAACAATGGCAAAGCATGGTCAAATCATGATGCTCAATCTCTAAATGCCTAGGAAAAGCATAAAGATTTTAGAAAGGGAAAAAACAATGAGCACAAAACAACCCCTACGTCATGAAACAAAGAGGCATTTAATCAGACACTATCCACGTAAGTGAGATGACATACGATTACTCATATCCACACTCCAAAATCACCCAAAATTTTGAATGTAGCATAGAGACAATCTAAATAGTAACTCTTTAATAATCTAAGGATGGCTCCAATAAGCTATGACCCTTGAATTAATCGATTATAACCATCAATAAGTTCATAATAAAGCTATCCCAGAATACAAGCTTTGAAACATGCCAAGTTAGACACAATTTGTGAAGAGAAAATAAATTATCATTAACAATCTTTTCACCACAGAATAAATCCAAAAAGGATTTCAGACTATCTATTTAAAATTCCTACAATCCTTAATGAATGAATCTTCACATCACGAACTACTTCTCCCCAATCACCAAAATCACTTCATAAACAAAAAGTTCAATCCAATGGAACAAAATGAAATCGAAGAAGAAAAAAATTCAGAGAATGCCCAATCATAAGTGATTAAAATCAGATAATGCACAATTACTAATCCATGACAAAAAAAAGGGAAGAACCCTGTGTTACCAGACCTGGCAGTAAGCAGCTACGGTGCGGGCGCAGTGGTGGGAAGGGGGCGGCAGTAGTGGAGGTGTGTCGCGGGAGATGGTCGTTTGTTGAAGGTTGTAGCAATCACAGTCCAAGTGCGCAACAGAATCCGTTGATGCGAACCCGCACCCCAAACCCCCGCAACAGTAAACCCTAACCTAAACGCTTACCCCTTAAAAAGGCGCACCGGCGGCACCCCAGGCAGAGCCAATAATGTAGGGACGAAGAGATAGGGTGGAAAGCGAAACCATTATAACACATCCGGCCTCACGAACGCAAGGGCCGGCGAAGAAATTGAACTACGAAGCTTTACCTAAATCGGGGACGGACACAACGAGACAACTGTGAGGGCTGACGAATGAGGCGACAGGATGCGTGGCCGGACACTTTTCCGTAGCCGACGAGCGTCCCTATACACCGGCAGAGTTGGAATTAATCGGTCCGCAAGTACGACGATGCCAACAACCAGGCGAGCATGAACCCGAGATTGCTCATCGATAGTGAAGGCCGAAGGGAGCTTTCCAAGTGGATGCCAAATAAGTGGACTGGCATAAGGGCATAAAAGGAATTCTAGGTCGAAAATTACTGTTAACTCAAAACAACTGTTCAAATTGAAAGTACTGTTCATCACTTGTGTAGCATATATATATTGACGCGGGCTATTCCTACCCCATTGTTTTACTACATACACCCCATCCATTTTTAAGTTACCCAAAATGCCCCCATTAATTAAAAAAAAAATAAAAAATTTACTCACAAAAATTACTCATACACCCCATCCATACACCCCATCCAAACACCCCATCCACACACCCCATCCAAACACCCCATCCCTCCTCCAAAACCTTTTCCCTCCTCCAAAAACCCTAATCTTCCAAAACCTTCCCCATCTCCAAATCAACTCTCATCTCAAAATCAAATACATTCTTGCAAAAAGTAGTAAAAATCAAAGCAGCGGTGGTGTAGAATAGTTACTTAACAAATGGAGAATCAATGGCCACCTTGGGATGAAGAGGTAAGGATTTAAAATTTCTGAAATTTTCAAATTTTCGCACAGCCGTTCGGCACTGGTCGGTCGCACGCGCAACAAACTGCACGGCAAACCAAGCCGCACGCGAAGAAGGATGTTCGGCAAATGTGGCCGTGCGGTTTACAAGTCGTACGGCAAAACTGGCCGTGCGTAGCTCATTCTGTTCGGCCGAGTCTGCCGTGCAGTTCCCAAGGTGTTCGGCCATGATGGCCGAACAGACCTGACTCTTTTTTTTTTTTTCTTCTTTTCTTGTGTTCTCATTCCTGTCTGAATACATTTTAATGCAGATTCCACCTTCTTTTGAGACGAATTGGAGCGGTACACAAGACATCGAGAATCCACTTGGAAATGAGTTGAGCACGGATGTCATTGGCACTGATTACACACACATATTCACGACAGAGGAACGATATCCTTCGAAGGAAGCTGTACTAAAATGGGTTCGGGAGACTGGGAAAAACAACCACATGGTGGTTATTATTAAGAGGTCAGATGCGGGTGGGGGCATCCTTAAAAGGAAAGCCCGAGTATTTTTTGGGTGTGAGCGCGGTGGTGAGTATCGTGAATGGAAAACCAAGAAGAATCCATACTTACCAAGTGAAGAAGGTAGCGGTGATTGTGCTGATGGGAAAGGTAAGATAGTCCGGCAGAGGGAAGGAAAAACAAAGAAATGTGGGTGCCCGTTTGAACTAAAGGCTCAAGAGGTGAGTATTGGTGGAGATTGGGAGGTTGTAGTTGTGAAGGCAATCCACAATCATGGGCTTGCAAATTATTTCGAGGGACATGCATACATGCAGCGGTTGCTACCCGAGGAGGAAGATTTTGTGGTGGCGGGTTCGGTCAGGGGTGTGCGGCCTAAGGATGTGTACTTTGATTTAAAGAAAACGTTCCCAGAGAATACGTCATCAATTAAGACAATATACAATACCCGCCAGAAACACCGTGCGAAGGAAAGAGCTGGACGTTCCCAAATGCAGTACTTGTTGGGGAAGTTAGACGAGAACGGATATCACCACAATCATCGTAGGTATGAATCAACTACTGAGGTGCGAGATATATTCTTTGCGCATAAGAAGAGTATTGAGTTGTTGCGTGCCTTTCCACATGTGTTATTCATGGATTGTACCTATAAGACAAATAGGTTCAAATTTCCTTTGTTGGAGATTGTGGGTGTTACCTCTACAGGTTTAACATTTTTTGTTGCTTGTGCCTATTTGGAGGCGGAAAAGGAGGAGAACTATACGTGGGCTCTTGAGATGTTGCGGCTGCTGATGGATTCCAATTGTTTGCCAAGTGTGATTTTAACTGACAGAGAGTTAGCTCTTATCAATGCAATTGAAACCATATTTCCCGATGCCACCCAACTCTTGTGTCAATGGCATATAAACAAGAATGTGTTGGCAAATTGCAAGAAATACTTCCCGACAAAGGCGAAATGGGACATATTCTACAGACAGTGGGCAAATGTAATGGCATCAGATTCAGAGGACATGTTTAAAGAACAAGTGAATCGTCTGTGCAACGATTTTGCCAATGTATTACCCGCCGTTGAATATTGTCTGAAGCAATGGTGTGAAACTTGGAGTAAAAAATTTGTGGCTTATTCCACCAACAAGATTAAGCACTATGGGAACACTACGACTAGCCGGTATGTTTTAATATAAATTTAAATTTGCAATAACTGTCTTAGTAGTTTATATTATCATGCGTGTACTAATGCATTTCCTTTATGTGTCGCAGAGTGGAGAGTCACCATTCAGCATTGAAAAGGCAGCTACGAACATCAATGGGGAATTTTGAGACATGTTGGGCCACTATCAATACATTGTGGGTGAATGCGCATCAAGCCATTACTGAATCATTTGAAGTAAGCGGAATAGGCAAGCCAAAAAGCACCGGAATGTTATATTTCAAGAGATACGAGGTTTTGTGTCGGCATACGCACTAGACAAGATGGCTGCTGTGGTTAAAGATCTACCCGAGGGTGTGATGGATGCCGATTTTTGCGGGTGCGTTCTACGTACTACTTGTGGCCTGCCATGTGCTCATGAGCTGTCAGAATACGTCTCGAAGCAGATGCCTATACCGCTTAATCAGATTGATGACCATTGGTAGAAACTGGATTGGACACCGCGTTTTGTGGACGGTGTGAAACAAGATGTGATCCCGGATATTAATGAACTGTTCCGGAGTGCAACGGACAAGTGGAATGCGTTGGATGATGCGGGCAAGAAAATGATGTGGAGAAAGTTCAATGAAGTGGTCAATCCCAGCACCACTGCATTGAATGAGCCTTCAGTACCGATCCGCCCTCGTGGGAGACCACCAAAATCAGCGAAGAAGAATGGTTCCACAAAAAGGGATCCCAGTGCATTTGAGCGGGTCGACAGTTGTTCCACCGATGTCTCTAAGATCGTTTACAATGCGGGTCCGGTATCAGCTGTTCCAATGTTTACATCGACCAGACGACCCCCGAAACCCAAGGTAAATGTGAATTTTTATTCACTTCCAAAAGTCAATATCTGCAAAAAAAAAAAAACCTTTTTCACTCATGTCGTTGTATTTGTCCTTCCAGGTCCGTCGAGGGCGTGCTTCCCAGATTAATTGTGCAGCGAGATTGCCCATTAATGCACCAGATCATTTCAAAACTTACATAGTCGGTGTCAAGGATGTGAAAGCCGATGGGCATTGTGGATTTCGGGCAATTGCAGAGCTGTTACAAAAGACAGAGGAGTAATGGACTCTTGTGAGGTCCGATTTGAGCCATCATCTACAACAGAATCGGGCATTGTACGAGAATGTGTTTGTTGAAAAAGGCCGCGTGGATTATATTCTCAATGTGTTGTATTGCTATGAGGAGAAAGCCGACCCTGAGCATTGGTTCTGCCTGCCTGAAATGGGCTATCTTGTTGCTACAGTGTAGAAAGTGCCTTTTGTTGCTCTCTCGGACACCGTGAGCAACACATACTTGCCGCTGCTCACACCTCCCGTTGATCTTACGCAGACCTTTTGCGTAGCTCTTATCAATCGGTGTCATTTCAACGCTGTAAGTATCTCAAATATATGCACTGCTCATTTTTTGAGTGTCCAACTCTACATTAATCCTTTTTTTTTTGTATTCACCTTTAAAGGTATACTTGGCACATGAGTGTCCTCTACCGCCAGTGCTGATTCAATGGTATCAAAATCACTCCCCAGATGCCGCTGCTTGGATTGACACCCTTAGGCATCGGTTCGACGGCTATACTCCATCGGGCGATCCGAGACCGAGCACGGACGAGTCCATAGACTTGGATCCAGAACCGTTGAATTTGGATAAAGTTAGTTGGGCGATGTGATCATGATATATTTTAGTTTGTGTTTGTATGACAAACATGATTATGTAGTTGAATTTAAAATTGGGTAGTGCATTTGAATATGTAGAGTGGAGATTGTGTATTTATTTAACTGTTTATGCAACAGGTCTGTTCGGCCAAGCTGGCCGAACGCTATGCCTGTTGCGCGGCCACAACGGCCGCACGGCTCTAAGGGTGCACGGCCGACTTGGCCGTGCACCACATGACACGCACGGCGCTGGGCGCCGTGCGTGCTGCATGCCGCACGGCAGTTACTGCCGTGCGGTCTTTCAAATGTTCGGCCTATATGGCCGAACAGACCTGAATCAACATACAAAAATTTTAACAATCCTGAATCGACAAAAAGCACATCGTCCAGCTGCTATCAAACATCAACAGAAATCCACAAACAGAAACAATCAAAAGTTATAACAAACAAAATACATAACAGATTAATCTTAAATCCGTCGTAAATTATAATCCAAATGTTCCAACACATAAAAAAGTGAACAACATGTCTCTAAGAAACAAAATGAACATCACAGTCAATCATCCCGTCCTCGGCCACCCCGACCACCGATCATCGTGTAGAGAGTATGGACTATATCACGAACTCTCGGATCATCGTCATCCTTAAACTGATCCAAATATGCCCTAACATCGTGCAATAGCATGGCATAATCGACCCGTACAGGTGCACGAAGCCTACGCTGATGTCGCTGCATCGGTCGCTGAACCCGAGTGTGTGACATGTCGGTATACCAACCCATATACGAAGCGGCACACTCGTGTGGGTACCCCGCCAAACGACCCAATCGGATATCGGGAAGGACGTGACTCTCCCATGTCGTGAACTGCTCCCCCAGCTCATGCCATAGCGGCCGCGTTCTCTGATTCTCCCGGTTGGTGCGGTCTAAGTGCTGCGCCAACGGGGCAGGCGGAATCGTCTGTACATACCCGAACTGTCGAAGTACACGATCGGGCATGTATGGCTCAACTATATCACCGGCGGATAGATAGCCACGGTAAAGAGCGGACTCGGGCCGTGGAAAAACACGTCGCACCTCAGTGTACGGATCGAATATGACCTACATATCATTTTAGTTTTTTAGTTAAATACCCCCACACAATATATACCATATGTATATGTATATGAAAATTGTACCTCGTCTGCTGTAAGCTCATCCAGCCTATCCCGCCATGCACGCCTACGGTCAATTGCCTGTGCGGTATGCCCTTCCTGCGTCCACCGTAAGCACATCGGTCCACGACCCCTGTAATCGGGATCCTCGGGTGGCCTGCCCACTGTGGGGAAGTGCTCGTAAATCCAAGCCTGTGGCAAACATCGAATGAAAGGCATTAATTGAATGTATCAGGACAGAATTCGTGATTATAAAACTACATACCTCCATCAAGGTCCAATATCCCACCGCCTGTTTCATCGATGCGGTGGCAGCCAGACCGAGCTGCTTGTACAGGTAGGCAAGGACTGCAGCTCCCCACGCATAATCTCTAACGCCGCTCATGCTATCGAGGTACTCCAGCCACTTCACATCCGCACGAGACCCGCTCTTGTTAGGGAACAGGACACTCCCCAACACATATAGAAGGTAGGCCCTGGCGGACCTCCTCACAGCGTCGCGATCCCCTGATATCATCTCCGTCTTAAATGTTTTTTTCAACCAGTTCAATGAAACTTGAGCCCCCCTAACCCTCGTCATCTCCGCTCTCACCCCATCTACTGAGTACCTAAGCACATTAGCAACATCCTCGTGGCCCATGGATATACCTGGAAATAGAAATATAGTCATTCCATTTTAATTCATGAAACAAAAACAAAATTAAACTAATACAAAACTAAATGTTAGAATACCTCCGCGACTGGAGAGCACTGGTCGCCCCGTCACTGGAAGACCAATCAAACAAAAGACATCATCCAGCGTGATTGTCATCTCGCCGAATGGTAAATGGAACGTGTTTGTCTCTGGATGCCATCTCTCAATGAAGGCCTCGATCAGGTTCTTGTTCGGAGCCCTAAAAGTGATTTGTCTAATAATGTGAAATCCACATCTCTTGATGTAGTCCCGGAACCGTTTAGTATCTCCCACTTTCTGAATCTCCCACGTCGACAGCATCGATGCATGGCTAATGATCTTGAGCGGCTCTCGCTCACGACCATTCCATATCTCATACGCAACGTGATCCCTGAATAGCCTCAGCAGAGGGGGTGCAATATGGTCATCACCGTCATCCTGATCTTCTTCCGCTGGAGGTGGAGCCTGATCTACAATGGGTGAATGTCGTGCTGCTGGCTCCTCGGGTGCGAAATCCTGAACCGAATCGACTATATGTGCAGCATGATCTACCACGGGCGATCGTAGTACAACTGGCTCCTCCTGGTGGGGGTGCTCCTAAACATGATGCTCTATTATTGCAGCATCTCCATCGTCTCTAAGCTGTCTGACTCGTTCAGCTCGGGCTGATGCTGTAGGCCGACGACGACGAAAATATCTTATTATATCTGGAATTCAAGAGGAAAAAATTATAAGTATAAACACCAAGCACAATAGATAAAGGATAAACAAAACATAAAAAACTAAAAAAAAAAAAAAAGTGAACAGACCTGTTCGGCCGTGAGGACCGAACAGGCTTATGACCGTGCGGCCAGCTTAGCCGCACGGTCTACGTCGCGTGCGGCCGCAGTGGCCGCACGACTTACCCGGTGCACGGCATATCTCTGCCGTGCACCCCACTTGCCGCACGGCGCATAGCGCCGTGCGGCACTCCCAACGTTCGGCACACCAGTGCCGAACAGGGACTCGTCCCCTACCTCCAGCAACTCCATTTTGGACATTGACATCTCCACCCAAATGCAATCCAAATGCAATTTTAAACACAAAAAACATCAATGTACCATTGCTAAGTCTAAATAAAAGCTTTTTAAATGTCATATTAACATTTACACCAAATGGGTCAATTAAATTTATAAACCCTACAAACACTAAACTTACTTTTTCCTCCACCCATATTACTTGTGGAAGCAGTGTGCTCATCCATCCTTTGTGCGTTCGGTCTGTAATTAGAAGCAGTTGGAGCAGCCAAGCTTCGTTCTTTCCTCCTTCAAGCGATTCGGTTCTTCAAGTTTTGGGTATGAACGTTCGGTTGTGGGTTGAGGAGATGGGGTGTATGATTAGGAATGGGGTGTATGAAGCATTTGGATAGAATTTTTTGCTTTTTTTTTACATAAGGGTATAAGGGTATATAGGTCTTTTAGTATGGGGTGAATTGAGAAATTGGTATGATTTTTAAATTTTGGGTTGGGGTATATCTAGAAATGGGGTGTATGAAGCAAAATGATGGGGTAGGAATAGCCCGCGTCATATATATTAGATATATGTATATTAGGGATGAATATTTATGTAGAGCTACAACCATTTGCTGTGTTTCTACCATGCGGATTATTGTAGGTTCTGAATAGTTAGGACCACGATTGCTTCATAGCTCAGTTTAATGGCTGGTGATCAAGAATGTTCAATGTGATTTCATTGATATGTACTCTTCGTTTGCCCCTTAAATATCAGGAGCTTCCTGCCTTGTGCATTACATGTATATGTCAAATAAACTGTCAGCTTCCGAGTCTATGAGGTTTTAGCATTGAAATGCCTATGAAAATATCCATCTTCTCGAATTTCTGTTTAGTGACAGATCAAAGCTTCAATTTCCTTGGCTTTTCAAAGCCTAGCAGAATCTTAAGGAAATAAACCTTAGCTAGATCTGTATCTTTTTTGCTTGCTAGGAGACACAACAATTGCGGAAGTTTGACGAAATTTGAGACATGGGAAAAGACATCATGTTATTGAGTATAATTGATCAGCCGAAGAGGAAGGTACCAATGAGCAGTCTTCAGCTACCGCGCTGCAATAAAATATAAACAATGCAAGAAATGGTGTGTGTTGTCAATAAATATATGAATTTTTGCTTCCTTTAATATTCTCAATTTGTATGCTGGAGTAATTTGAAAGTTCAAAATCCTTCAAATATTGTTTTGGAAAATATATATGTAACCCATATTGTTTGATAATATTATCTTTGGGATTGGTGCCAACGGCCCATGAAACCGTGCTGTTTTTCCTCCTTTATTTTTGTTATAAAAATTTATTTTTTCATGCACTGATTGGTGCCAATGGCCCATGGAAAGTCTAATCCTTTTTGTTTGCAAGATTTTAGAACGCAACGCATACCAGAAGGCGAGTCCCGCAGCTGTGCAGCAAATCTGCTGGTCAACAGAGAGCCAGATTTGTGCTGAAATCCCAATGCATTGACTTATATCCAGTTACAAAATGAAAAGCTGGTATGATCTTGAAAAGTGACTCTTGATCCTTAAATATATAGATGAACTTTTTCTGCTATTAACCTTTCCCAGCAACTGGATTGGGTTCCTCTAATCCTTTTGTTATTTCCATGGACAGATGAACATTATTTTGGTCATTGTTCCCTTGGGGGTTGGATAAGGAGCTTGACTTGCCTCTATGGAAGCTACAGCCATACGTCGGCATTCACGCAATCATGTCAGGTAATTCACCATAATTAACATACTAGGTATATTAATTCAGCATTTCAGAAGAAGTAAAGATCCTTGGTTATTTGAAAACCAAATTCTTTTTGGTTCAGCACACACTAATCTCCAATTTTTATGGCCGACAGAAGTCGTAGGCCGAATATTTCAGGTTTCATATCGTGTTAATGAAACGATGGAGCAAATTTATGTCAAGTATTCTCATAGTAATCTGGTAAGATTTCCCTGTTTGATAATTCAAGCTGGTTGGAATAAATGAAATAATTACCATCAATAATCTTTGATCATAAAAGGCGAGTGAATGTCATCGTCACATATGTATGAATTTTATTATTCCTTGATGAGGCATGGGGAAGTTATTTTACATCTTTTTATATGAAATCCCAGTTTTATGTACGTGCAGCATAGTGCCATTGCTAATTTTATGAAGATATTATGTTTTTATAGTTTTTTTTTTTTATTTTGTTAATGATATAACTGAATCAACTTTTTTTTATATAGATAATATAACAATGTTGGTATGCTTTTGTTATATTATTTGCTCTAGGAGCTAGAATTAAAAGCATTATGTGATTTGTAAAACGTAGATCAAGATTGTTTGTATTATGAGACTCCTTATAATAGGAATGATCTTGGACCAAATATTGGATGAAATGTTATTGTCTTGCTTATACTGTATATGTGTGGGTGCACGAGTTCATTAAATGCTGGCACAAGAAACAGTGCGATGGCCTAAATTCCGGGCACTGACCTGGTCGAATAAATTACCAAGATATCCACTTGCAATGGGAGCGGCCTCCTTATGGGTGTATTATATTTAATGTTGATAGAAATGTGCCGTACAATCCAGCCTTACTGGCATGTGGACGGGTTGAAAGGAACTATCTATGGGAGTGACTTTTCGGCATTGTGGGAAATATCAGGACTAGCACAAGCTTTAAGCTGAACTTTGGGATGCTTGGTAGTTGGTATACATTTGTGATTTTCATTTCCCATGAGGAGTTGACTTAGTAACTGGATTGGGTTCCTCTAATCCTCTTTTTATTTCCATGGGCAGATGAACACTATAGCCTGGTCCTTGTTCCCTTGAACAAGAGGTATGGATACAAAGCTTGACTTGCCTCCATGGAAGCTACAGCCTTATGCCGGCATTTGGTCAATCATGTTAGGTAATTTACCATGATTATCATACTAGGTATTCAGCATTTAAAACTTTATGGCAAGTATTTTCACAATAATCTGGTAAGATTTTCCCAACCTGTTTGATTATTCAAGCTGGTTGGAGTAAATGAAATAATTACCATCTAATCTTTGGTCATAAAATGTGAGTGAATATCATTGTGACTTGTGTATTAATTTTATTATTCCTTCATGAGACATGGGGAAGTTATTTTACATCTTTTCATACGAAATCTCATTTTTATGTACGTGCATAGTGACATTGCTAAAACAATCATTCTTTATTAAAATTCATTGAGTCTAATTTAAGCAGTACATACCACCTTATTTAATTGCTCAAAATGAAAAACAATCATTGCTGGATTTTGGCTGGATTTGGAGAAGAAATTCGATAATCATACAGGTAGGTAGCTACAGTATAAATTAATTACACATGCAAGGAGCTTCCATGTAAGAGACTAATTGAGATATGATTTGAGAATGGCCCATGATTGAGAATTGGTTCAGTTCGGGGCACCACAAGACCGGCCAATTCTCAAAATATACCAATGGACTTGTTCAACCTGAAAATACCTCATCCAGGCTGCACTGGATGGTAAATGGAGATGTGGCAGAGAAACTCTTGGACTTGGACACAAATCTAGATGCAGAAATAACATGGCTTTATGATGGAAAGTCTAATCCTTTTGTTTACAAGATTTTAGAACGCATACCTGAAGGTGAGTCCAGCAGCAGCTGTGCAGCAAATCTGATGGTCAACAGAGAGCCAGATTTGTGCTAAAATGCATTGACTTGTATATCATTCTATGCCTTTCTTTGCAGTTTTCTATTTTTTTTTTTCTAGACTATGAAGAAACTAAACCCATCAACATATAAGCCATGAAGAGATGGCATAAGCCCTCCGCTCCTCTACCAAACTGCTTTGCTCTTACCATCCTTAGTTATAATGCATTATAGAATTACCATCCTTGATCTCTTATCTCTGTTTCTAGGTTGTAATCAACGACGAAAAGAAGAAGGTGAGGTGCAAACAACCCTTCACAGAGGAAGAAAAGGAGGAACGGGTATATGCATACACACAGCTACAAACATAAAAATAGAAATACAAAGATAAATTTGAAACTTTCACTCCTGACATTGGTTGTGAATAGTTAAGAACTGTGATTGCTGAGAACCTACTCAACAATCACTCCCACCAGAAAATAGAGAAGATGTTTAATGTAGTTGGAAGGTAGGAAAAATTCAAATAAATTTCTCAGTTCTTTAACTTATGTGCTAATTCATACATATATATCTATATATACACATTTGCGGAGTTTTAATATACACTGTCAAATTTTACATGATGCCGAACAAAAATTCATAATTCTTCTTGATATTGTAATGTACTTTCAGCAGATTGTATCTCTGTGGGATCCAGTGAAATATGGATGGAAGGTACTTCTTCACTCCAAATGGTGAGTTCTTTTGGTCGCTGGTATCCTCTTATCTTTGTATTCTTTATCTTCACTCCAAATAGAAGGATTGAGAACCGTTTGCAAAGGGTATATTGTTGCGACTTAGTTATATTGTTCTTTGAAGGAAAAAATAAACCGACCTCTTTTATTACATTGGCTCATAATTTTGAAAAACAATCTTTGTTTGACTTCATGTAATTACTCTCTCTCTCTCTCTCTATATATATATATTAATATTTTTTTAAAAGATTCTTCACGGAGCCAAACCCGAGGTCCACTGCATCAGAATTGATGGAGGTTGTATTAATCTCACATAAGAGATAAAACGTGCTGGCTGTGTTGAATTTGGTTATGTTCTCCTCTATGTTATACATTGGGGGTACGCTTTATTGGATACAGCCTAAATCAAGTGATTGTAAATAATCAGGTTCCAATGAAAAGTCTATTAGTCAATCGAAATTTTTGTGAAATGCATTTCGTGCTCTATGGCAGAAGACTTGTAAATGATATGTAACATCATTTCGTGCTCTATGGCAGAAGACTTGTAAATGATATGTAACATTCTTATTTCACTTATGTAGTTGTGTGTGGGTGCACATGCTTCTAAATTGAGGATTTTGGAATGAAGTGCAAATGGAAAGATATGAGATACTTCATTACTCTGAGCGAAAGATGTTTTAACTTGTGCCTATATAATTTCTTCTCTAATTCTCATTTTCCATGAGGAGTTGACTTAGTAACTGGATTGGGTTCCTCTAATCCTCTTGTTATTTCCATGGGCAGATGAACACTATAGTCTGGTCCTTGTTCCCTTGAACGAGAGGGATGGATACGAAGCTTGATTTGCCTGTCTCTATGGAAGCTACAGCCTTATGCCGGCATTTGGTCAATCATGTAAGGTAGTTTACCATGATTAACATACTAGGTATTTTTAATTCAGCATTTCAAAAATTTATGGCAAGTATTTTCAGAATAATCTGGTAAGATTTTCCCATCCTGTTTGATTACTCAAGCTGGTTGGAGTAAATGAAATAATTACCATCTAATCTTTGATCATAAAATGTGAGTGAATATCATTGTCACTTATGTATTAATTTTATTATTCCTGCATGTGACATGGGGATGTTATTTTATATCTTTTCATACGAAATCCCGTTTTTATGTATGTGCATAGTGACATTGCTTAAACAATCATTATTTCTTCAAATTCATTGAGTCTAATGTAAGCAGTACATACCTTATTTAACTGCTCAAAATGAAAAAACACAAGCAAATCCAGAAATGACCATCTTAGCATTCGTATGAGTGGGCTTTTAAGAAGTGAACGATCAGCTTATTTACTTGCTGCTCCTGCACAAAATGGCTACCTTCTGGAATGGACACCGAGTGCAGCTTGGGGACAAAAGCCTTGGCATGTTGTAATACCCGAGAATTTTCCAACATAAAATAAATACAATAAATAAATATATAATAAACATGATAAAGGGATAAAGAATCATAAAAGATGAGAAATGAAATTTAAATTAAAAAGGAATCAAAGTTCCAAAAACCCGGGAATCCGAAGGCAATTTAATTGAATAAATGGTTACACGGGGACCCGACACCGATAGACTCAATAACTCGAGTCCAAATATAAATTTAGGTCCGAATAAAATTTAGATAGGAAATCGGAGCCCGAAGAGAGTCCGGAAATTGGAATCCGAGAGCATAGAGGGATAGAAACCCGAAAGAGAGGAGGAAAAGCACGACGGATCGCACGACCCACCCGGACCGGAGTCCAGGCGTGTCTGGCGCGCTGGCCGCGTGCTAATTGGGAGAAAACCGCGCCAACCCCGCGCCAAGCGACAGATTCGCCCGTTGCGTGAATCTCTCGCCCGATTCCGGATTTTTCGACTTTCGGTTGAACATCTTTCGACTCTAGACTCTTAGAGTCAGATCTTGGACGCCGTAGGTCTTAGTTATCTATAAATAAACCCTCTTGGAAGCCCCAAACTCTCTACGAAACCCTACAAAATCTTTCTATACATTCGAAACCCTAAATCCAGAGTCGTCGGAGGCACGAAACCAGGGCTTGGACTGTTGGACGAAAATTTCAAGATCTCCAGCGTTGGGGTAAGCCTCGATCAATCCTTGTTCCATATACAATTCGAAAACGAATCCTAATTAAACCTCTTTTCTATTCTAAACCCCGATCCGGACGCATTGAGGGGAAACGAAGGATCTTGGAGGGAGAACGAAGAACGTGGAAGCCACGCCTCCGAATCATCGAGCCGAGACATCCGTAAATCTGTAAGTTAACCTTACTATGGTTTTGGGCGAATTAAAATACATCTAATCTCAAGATTTAATCAAGAACATAAATTCTGTCCACACGAAAACCATTACAGCGCAGCGTTTTTGCACGAATTTTTAGGAACCTTAAAACTGTTCAAACGAGAAAACTTAAAACACAAAAAACGTTCCTAAGGCTTAGCTCTATCTACTGTAAAATTTTCAGAATTTTTCATGATGATTTGATATATGAAATTCACTCGAAACCGAACTGCATTAAATCTGGATCTTGGAATTCGTGACAGAACTCTAGTTCGAACTTGTTGGTGATTTTTACCTTGGTTCTAGACCGATCTAGGATTGGCGTTGAACATAAGAATTGTAGATCTATGAGTTTGGAACATCTCTGTAAAATTTTAGAATTTTTCATTAAGATTTGAACCTCCGAACCTGAGCCGATCCGATCTGCGTTCGTACCGAAATCAAGAACCTTGACAGAAATTAGTTTCGAACTTGATGATGTTTTTGACATTAGATATAAACCGATTTGGAACTTCAGCCGAACATGAAAGTTGTAGGTATATGTCTTAGGTATCTCTCTGTAAAATTTCATCAAATTTGGAGTTAGTTTGCTATGGTAGATCTTGAAACCTTGAAACTGGTGTCAGAATTTTCGGACAGATTAATATCCTGTTAAAGATTGACGTTTTTCACCTATTTCCGTATCTCGGATTGAAAAACTTAAAACATGAAACTTGTTCATCTCTGTGTTTCGGAGTTACCAGTAAATTTTCAGAATGATCCGACTTAAGATGAATTTTTAAATATTTTTGGAGCAAAACAGCAACTAGTGAAATTATATGTTGAAACGTGTGAAATTTGTGAAACTTGTTTTGACCTTGCAGGTTCGATTCCCCAAGGGCGTCCGTGTCCCTGCGGGTTGGATTCCCCGGATGTCTGTGTCAAACCTTGCGGGTTCGATTCCCCAGGGTGTGTTTGAGTTCTTGCGGGTTCGATTCCCCAAGGGCGATTATATGTTTTCCTGCGGGTTCGATTCCCCAGGATGTCCGTGTCAAACCTTGCGGGTTCGATTCCCCAGGGTGTGTCTTTCTGCGGGTTCGATTCCCCAGAATATGTGTTGATTCCTACGGGTTTGATTCCCTAGGATGTATGTGAGTTCTTGCGGGTTCGATTCCCCAAGGGCGATTGTCTGTTTTCTTGCGGGTTCGTTTCCCCAAGAACAAATTATACTAGATTATATCGAATATAAGAGGAAGAGTGAAACCCTGAAATACTTGAATATTTTCCTTATTTAAATTGTGCCTTTTAAATTATGTCTTGCGATTATTTTACCATGGAATTTGAATTATGCTCATGTGGAAATCCGTGTTTGGAATCATGCCATTTAATTATTAGTGGATGAATGAATTAAATTGTATATTAACTATAAGCATGTTTTTACTAAATTTAATTAAAGGCTTTGAAACCTAATGATCATGGTTGTGTTAACTTACTCAGCAAGTTTTTGCTGACCCAAACCATTTTTATTTCTTTTTCTTTCAGAGTTGAGAATTATACATCGTCATATGCATACACGGGAAGTTTGGGATGATATATTATTTTGAATTTTTGTATTAGACTAGATCTTGCATGAACGGGCCTGTTTAACCCGTGTTTAGGCCATGTTGGCTCTATATTTAAATTCCGCTGCATTATATACGTAGATATTATTTTTCCGCTGCAACTTTGATGTATTATTTTTAAATTATATATAAATGGGCTGTTTGAATGTTTTAAATTCTGAAAAACCATAGCCTTGCATCTCTTTAGCAAGCTCGGAGAAACCGTGTCTTGCTAGGGAGGTGTGGCGGTGACATCCCGACCTGGGTGACCAAAAACCGGGGTGTTACAAAGTGGTATCAGAGCCCGGCTATTTTTAAACTATTATTTTTAAACCATTATTATTTTTAAACTATTATTAATATTTTGACTATCATTTTAAATTTTAAAGTATTATTTCCATGGAGAAATTTTTATTTTAAAATCCATGGGAAAAATATATATAAAGTGCATTAAATTATTTTTGGGGGAAATCATCATTTGCATTTGCATATTGCATCTCTTCTATGAACTTAGAATCATGGCGAAATTGAACTTAGAATCTCGGCGAATATTAACTTAGATCTTTTGCTTGCACTAGATGACTTAGACGCTTGACATCAAGTTTGAAACGGTCACTAGAGACTGATCTTGCCTTAGTTCTAGATCGCGTTCATCTAAGCGCACGCCTAAGCATAACAAATCTCGGCTTTAGCCACTCCTATCCTGGTACGAACTAGAAAACTTCCTCATGTGGAACAATAAAAAAATCAAGTTTTATTAAAACACTCTTTATTCCAAAAATCTTGTTTGGATGTCCAAACAACAAATCGGAAAATTTGAAATTAGAAATTTACGAAACGTCTTGTTCGAGCGATCTATCTAAACCAAGATAAGCTAATCTATACACGTTATAACAGAAAATGGCGCCTAGGAGGAAACCAAGGAAGGTAAGTCCAAACGGCACTGACGCTAACCTTTCCAACACGCCCAACAACAGTGAAAGTCCTCAGAACCTAGGAGAGCAAGTGCCTCAAGCGCCCAATAATATGGAAGCACGTTTAAAAACGATAGAGGGATTCCTAGTCGCATTAGGAAATGCGGAGGTGCATAGGGCACCTGCAGCAGTACCTCCGCCCGTAGCTCAAACCAACTATCTAGCGTTGGTGAATCCCTATCAACCACCACGTTACGATGGGCAGGAGGATCCCGCCAAACTAGAGGGGTGGATCCGTACATTTGATAAGCTCTTGGATGCTATCAAATGTCCTGATGAGGCAAAGACACGAGTAGCAACCTACTACTTAGGAGGCGAAGCCGTTGAGTGGTGGCAAGACCTCCAGAGGAATTTAGAGGAAGCTGAAGAAGCTTATTCGTGGACTAAACATAAGGAGGATCTAAGGGACCGCTTCTACCCAATGAGCACCAAGGCGGCAATGTACGAAGAGTTTTTATCACTGAAGCAAGAGGGACGGACGGTGCAGGAGTATTACACCCGGTTTAAGGAGTTAGTACGATTTACTACGAGGATAATACCAACCGACTCTGACAAGGCTCAGAAATTCGAGATGGGTCTGAACCTTAGTATCCGGGAGATACTTGCAGTAGGACAATTCACGAACCTGCAGACGGTTTATGATCGAGCTGTAGCAATTGATCGAGTCCAGCAACTGAAGCGTAAGGAAAGTGGGGAGTCGAGCAAGGACTCGCAAGGATTTGAGAAGAAGAATCGGAGCAATAACGGTAGGCAAGATAGGAACGAGAATAAGGATTTCTATAACGGGAGAAATGGCATACGTCATACAGTCGTACCACGTTGCCCACAGTGCCATCAAGCCCATCTGGTGCTCGAGTGCCCAAGGCGCGGGACTTGTTATTGATGTGGTGGGGAAGACCACATGATTAGAGAATGTAATGTTCGTGAGGAGATGATTGAGAAGAGGATAGAATTGGTAAACCCTCAACAAGGAGATCAAGGAAGAGAATAATAAGTAGGCAGTTATGGGGACATAACTGAAGTCCTAAGGGGGAGAGGATGTAATACCCCGTAAAATAGACATTTATTTTTGACGATATGTATTCCGAATGAATAAATAAACATATTCAAATTGTTTTGAACTACGTTATGGCTTGATCCCTTCACAGGGTACGTAGGCAGCTTAGAAGTTTTAATTCTAAGTTCAGTCACAAAATAATAAAACAAACAAAAGACCTTAGCACGAGAAAAGCCGAAACACAACTTCGAGGACGAAGTTGATTCTTAAGGAGGGTAGACTGTAATACCCGAGAATTTTCCAACATAAAATAAATACAATAAATAAATATAATAAACATGATAAAGGGATAAAGAATCAGAAAAGATGAGAAATGAAATTTAAATTAAAAGGGAATCAAAGTTCCGAAAACCCGGGAATCCGAAGGCAATTTAATTGAATAAATGGTTACACGGGGACCCGACACCGATAGACTCAATAACTCGAGTCCAAATATAAATTTAGGTCCGAATAAAATTTAGATAGGAAATCGGAGCCCGAAGAGAGTCCGAAAATTGGAATCCGAGAGCATAGAGGGATAGAAACCCGAAAGAGAGGAGGAAAAGCACGACGGATCGCACGACCCGCCCGGACCGGAGTCCAGGCGTGTCTGGCGCGCTGGCCGCGCGCTAATTGGGAGAAAACCGCGCCAACCCCGCGCCAAGCGACAGATTCGCCCGTTGCGTGAATCTCTCGCCCGATTCCGGATTTTTCGACTTTCGGTTGAACATCTTTCGACTCTAGACTCTTAGAGTCAGATCTTGGACGCCCTAGGTCTTAGTTATCTATAAATAAACCCTCTTGGAAGCCCCAAACTCTCTACGAAACCCTACGAAATCTCTCTATACATTCGAAACCCTAAATCCGGAGTCGTCGGAGGCACGAAACCAGGGCTTGGACTGTTGGACAAAAATTTCAAGATCTCCAGCGTTGGGGTAAGCCTCGATCAATCCTTGTTCGAATATACAATTCGAAAACGAATCCTAATTAAACCTCTTTTCTATTCTAAACCCCGATCCGGGCGCATTGAGGGGAAACGAAGGATCTTGGAGGGAGAACGAAGAACGTGGAAGCCACGCCTCCGAATCATCGAGCCGAGACATCCGTAAATCTGTAAGTTAACCTTACTATGGTTTTGGGCGAATTAAAATACATCTAATCTCAAGATTTAATCAAGAACATAAATTCTGTCCACACGAAAACCATTACAGCGCAGCGTTTTTGCACGAATTTTTAGGAACCTTAAAACTGTTCAAACGAGAAAACTTAAAACACAAAAAACGTTCCTAAGGCTTAGCTCTATCTACTGTAAAATTTTCAGAATTTTTCATGATGATTTGATATATGAAATTCACTCGAAACCGAACTGCATTAAATCTGGATCTTGGAATTCGTGACAGAACTCTAGTTCGAACTTGTTGGTGATTTTTACCTTGGTTCTAGACCGATCTAGGATTGGCGTTGAACATAAGAATTGTAGATCTATGAGTTTGGAACATCTCTGTAAAATTTTAGAATTTTTCATTAAGATTTGAACCTCCGAACCTGAGCCGATCCGATCTGCGTTCGTACCGAAATCAAGAACCTTGACAGAAATTAGTTTCGAACTTGATGATGTTTTTGACATTAGATATAAACCGATTTGGAACTTCAGCCGAACATGAAAGTTGTAGGTATATGTCTTAGGTATCTCTCTGTAAAATTTCATCAAATTTGGAGTTAGTTTGCTATGGTAGATCTTGAAACCTTGAAACTGGTGTCAGAATTTTCGGACAGATTAATATCCTGTTAAAGATTGACGTTTTTCACCTACTTCCGTATCTCGGATTGAAAAACTTAAAACATGAAACTTGTTCATCTTTGTGTTTCGGAGTTACCAGTAAATTTTCAGAATGATCCGACTTAAGATGAATTTTTAAATATTTTTGGAGCAAAACAGCGACTAGTGAAATTATATGTTGAAACGTGTGAAATTTGTGAAACTTGTTTTGACCTTGCAGGTTCGATTCCCCAAGGGCGTCCGTGTCCCTGCGGGTTGGATTCCCCGGATGTCTGTGTCAAACCTTGCGGGTTCGATTCCCCAGGGTGTGTTTGAGTTCTTGCGGGTTCGATTCCCCAAGGGCGATTATATGTTTTCCTGCGGGTTCGATTCCCCAGGATGTCCGTGTCAAACCTTGCGGGTTCGATTCCCCAGGGTGTGTCTTTCTGCGGGTTCGATTCCCCAGAATATGTGTTGATTCCTACGGGTTTGATTCCCTAGGATGTATGTGAGTTCTTGCGGGTTCGATTCCCCAAGGGCGATTGTCTGTTTTCTTGCGGGTTCGTTTCCCCAAGAACAAATTATACTAGATTATATCGAATATAAGAGGAAGAGTGAAACCCTGAAATACTTGAATATTTTCCTTATTTAAATTGTGCCTTTTAAATTATGTCTTGCGATTATTTTACCATGGAATTTGAATTATGCTCATGTGGAAATCCGTGTTTGGAATCATGCCATTTAATTATTAGTGGATGAATGAATTAAATTGTATATTAACTATAAGCATGTTTTTACTAAATTTAATTAAAGGCTTTGAAACCTAATGATCATGGTTGTGTTAACTTACTCAGCAAGTTTTTGCTGACCCAAACCATTTTTATTTCTTTTTCTTTCAGAGTTGAGAATTATACATCGTCATATGCATACACGGGAAGTTTGGGATGATATATTATTTTGAATTTTTGTATTAGACTAGATCTTGCATGAACGGGCCTGTTTAACCCGTGTTTAGGCCATGTTGGCTCTATATTTAAATTCCGCTGCATTATATACGTAGATATTATTTTTCCGCTGCAACTTTGATGTATTATTTTTAAATCTACTACTATATAAGAGGAGTACTTCCGCATCCTTCCCAACTCCAATTACAATGTCGACCGTTGGATCAGAAATTAGATTGGATTTATGTCCGTTGGATTTTTGGGTCGGCTTTCACCCGATTTGTTCAGCTTTTTTATTCTCTCCACATTTGTCTCCGAGCACCAGAATTCCTTTCACAATCCTGTCGATTTCCCAAAGCGTCGTTCGCCAATCCCTTCGCAAATCAGCACCGCCGCCGCTTCCTCGCTGTCTCCGTGACTGGCTGCCCGTGCCTAAACCCTGAACTCCTAATATCCGGCCTCCTTGGCGCCGCTGCTCGCTCTTCTTTCTCTCGGTGGCCCCCTTCGCGCTGCTTCCCTTTCGCCTTCGGTCTTCCGGTTGTTTTTTTTTTTTCCCATGCTCAGTGACTCGTCGTTGCCGCCTTCTTCCGACGTGCCGCGCGTTGCAGCTGCTCCTTTGGAAACTCATTCTCGGCTGCCCGTGCCTACCGCCACCTCCACCTTGACGGCGCTCTGTCCGTCTTTGTATGTATTCCTTTCAATTTTTTTTTTCGTGGCTTTGGATTTTGAATTTGTTCCGCTTTGTCTGTGTGTGGGTGGAAATTTGATTAATTGTTTTGGGCTTTTAATTCAAATAAGCTTATGCAGCGAGAAATGTCAATCGCCGCGTTTAGTTGATTGAATCAGGGTTTAGGGTTGCAATACTGATCGATTAACATTTTGTTTGAACCAATTTTGTCACCACATCCCCTATGGTAAATATTGTTAGGTTTGTCTGAAACAAGTATTAATTTCATTGCTCAAGCTTTGTTTATTTGCTAGAGTTGATTGTTAGAGATTGACCTTTTGCCTGGACTTTTGGAGGGAGGGTGGGGGAATCGGATTTTCAGTGGAAGGGTTGGTTGCAGAGCTAGAACGAAAACTACATAGCTGTGAAATTAAAAAACACTGGAAGAATACGACAATAACAAAATTTCTATTCCCGTTCAATTGATTTGTGCTTCATTATGTAGCTGGGTTGCGGGGCAGTGTTGGTGGTTTTCCCATAGAAGTACTTCAATGGTGTCAATAAATATATTACAAACATGACCCTATAAATTGTTCTCCTGTAACATAGAAATATATGTCTCAGCCTCCCTATATACGTTTGAAATGTTCTCCTGAAATACATTTCAAGACGAAATTCTGGTCGTATAATGATATGAATTGACCAAAAGGTTGTTTTATTGCATATTCTTTATCTTATTTGAGCGAAATAGTACATTATAAAACTATTTTGTCGTCACAATGATTTTGTGTTCTGTCGTTGTTTATATGCTCCATTTTTTTCCAATTGAAACTTCATCTGAGTTATTGTAATCGATACTGAACTTAGTTTGTGTATTTTTTTGTGGGTACTCATTATGGGTACAGTACCCTTTACATAGCTCAACATTCACTAGCCGTGTACATATGTGTGGACGTGTATGAAGTAGCTTATAGTATAAGATGGTGCCCACACAGGAAAAGCAGATTGAGAAGTTCAAACCTGCTGCCTTGTCTCTATACAGCAAGGGCAACCCCTATTCTTTAGATTTTTTACCCCACTGTATTCATTATGGTTAGTTTATTTCTGTTGTGCAGTGACCTTGTCAATGTACAATCATCTCATTTTCGTGCACTTTTGTTCTTCCAATTTCTTTAGATTGTTTCTGTTGTCTTGAAAATTATGGAGATCCAAATGAAGAATCTGAAGATCACAACCAAAGCCATTGGGGGCAGGAAGTGCATAAAATTGGTGGCCACATCCCACCTTCACTAGATGCTACAATGAAGGTTCCATCTCGGAGAATGATTGTGAATGATAAAGGACAACTGAGTGTGGCGGCGTAATTTCTTGTCTTAATTCAGTATTCCTTTCTGCCCCCGACTTCGTACATAAATTGAATGTTGCTGTGCTTGCAGAGAGGATGTCAGAAACCTGAACTTTTGGTCCAGAGTGTGTCTTCATAACATGGCGAAGCTAGGTAAAGAGGCTACCACAATGCGGCGTGTTTTGGAATCTTTATTCCGGTACTTTGACGGTGGAAATCTGTGGCATCTGCAAAATGGAATTGCTTTTCCTGTTCTCAGAGACATGCAGATCTTGATGGATGATTCAGGTAAGATTATGATCTTTTTTTTTTTGTCCAGTTAGAGTCCGGTCCATGACCTACTTTAAGACAATTGCAATTAGCCGACTGATAATACCATTTTAAACTCTTGATCATGAAGGGCAGAACACGCACTTTTTGCTGTCTATATTAGTCAAGCATCTTGATCATAAAAATGTTGTTAAGCAACCTGACATGCAACTCGACATTGTTCAGGTTGTCACAGCCCTTGCACGACTCGCAAAGGCCCAACAATCAGTTGCTATGGTCAGTGCTATAAGCGATGCCATGAGACATTTGCGTAAAAGTATACATTATACACTTGATGACGCAAATCTTGGTGACAAATTAATTCAATGGAATAGAAAATTCCATGATGCGGTGAATGAATGTCTCACGGAGTTGTCATCAAAGGTGGCCGGCACTTTGACTATCCATTTGTTTACTGTCTTTTTGACTTTTCTTTACTAGCATTCTAAATTTTGCATTAGCTATTTTGAACAACCAAGTTAAAACAATTTCTTTTTTTTTTTTTATTTTTATTAACAGGTTGGAGATGCTGGTTTGATCCTTGATGTCATGGCTACTATGTTAGAGAATATCCCAAGCATTCCAGTAATATCTAGAACGACTATTGTTGCTGTATATCGTGCTGCTCAAATTATAGCTTCTTTGTCAAAGCTGTCCTATCAGAATAAGGCAAGGCCATTTATAAAATTAATCCTCTCTTTCCCCATCACTCCACGAATAAACTGTTTAGTGATAGATAGTTACTTTACCATCTTTAGGCATTCCCAGAGGCTTTGTTACATCAGTTACTTCCATCAATGCTTCATCTAGATTACGAGACACGAATTGGAGCTCACCAGATCTTCTCTGTAGTTCTTGTGCCATCTTCTGTTGCCCCACGCTCAGATTCGACTGTGTTGGACCCAAAGAAAAACAAACACGTTCCAAGAACTCTGTCTAGAACTGTTTCGGTGTTTTCTTCTTCTGCTGCCTTATTTGAGAAGATGAAAAGGCAACGGAATACTCCCAAGGAAAATTCCATTGAAATGAACCGAGAAAAGGGTCCAGGTGATGCTGAACAGAGAAGTGGTGTACTGAACAAAATTAAATCAAGTTACAGTTGGGCATATAGCATAAAAGGTGCCTCAGCTCCCGAGATGGATCCTTTAATCAAGTCAGGAAAAGAGCAGGTACGCAGTGTTCTGTTTTTCATTCTTCTTGATTTTATCCATTTAAGGTCCTGGCTAAATATGTCCTTCAGATGTCTTTAGGTCACTTAAAAGTATATATGTGGTATGATTGTATTGCAACTTTAATTTCAGGAATCAACTCCTCTTCGATTGAGTAGCCATCAAATTACTCTGTTGCTTTCGTCCATCTGGGTACAATCCATTTCTCCAGCTAACATGCCTGAAAATTTTGAAGCTATAGCCCACACATACAGCTTGATTTTACTATTTTCTCGAGCCAAGGTAACTATAAATATCTTAGTAGGTTCAATGGACTTTGCTATGAGTCAATCGATCACTTTACTTCACCAGTCTTTCCATACTTTAATCCATTATAATAGTTCTTTGAGTTTCAAAAAAACTCAAATCTCATTGTTTTCCTTTTCTTTTGACACAGAGCTCATATGCTGATGCTCTTGTTAAAAATATTTGTTAGGAAGATTCTTGTGATTATGTTTTCCTGGTGAAGGGAAGTTTTAAATGCTTTTGTTATGTTAGTTTCTGTTTCTATTTATTGTTGACACTGGTTGACTTTTCCGATCACCTGGGATGAGAAGTTACCTCAGATTAGACATTGACTATGGTGGTGAAGAATGTTGATGAATTAGTTGAGGATCTGTATGTTGTTAAATGACTTAATCATGTGTGCTTAAAAAGAGGATACCTTAATAGGACATATTTTATTGGTTTCTATTGGGGATTTGTGCTTAAAAACAAGATAACTTAATAGGACATATTTTATCGGATATAGTCTGTTAAAAGAAGAAATAATTTTAGGTTAGTGCACATAATTTCCTTATACTTCCTCCGTTCTCATTTAATTACACCATTTGCATAGTGCTTACTATTCATTGGGTAAACATTACATTGGTTCTTGAATAAACTGCATTTAGTTACAAATGATTGAAAGAACTTCAGGCTATTTGTGGTGTGATTGAATTTTTGGTACTCGGGGATTCGGATTCAGGGCAATCGATTTCAGGTACGAGTTAACGTGTCTCGGATTCAGTGTTTTTGTTTTCCATTTTTTTGTCGATTTGATTTTATTTGCATGATTCAAGTAAGCACCCTTTAGAGTTCAGACCTGCACAATCTTTCTGGTAAAAGGATGGAACTAAAATTTAAATTCATAATATTGCTATTTCTTTTGACACACATATATATTCGTATTTCTTAACAGGCTAAGCTATTGCTTATATTTTAACATTTGATCTTGCAAGTTGCAACTTATACAGATATATTAATAATCCGTATGCATTACATGCATGATCGAATATAAAACAAGAATGTACTCCATATAATTTGCAAGTGATTTGAATACGTGGTTTAAATATATTTAAGATAATCTCAGATCCAATCTTTCGTGTTTCTAATTACTCAAAAATTTATTAGTTCAGGAGGTTTTTTCATTCTTGATTATGTTGTTATGCCCTATTCTGTTCACAGATTAAACTAGGGAAATTAAGGAACCATTTTTGAAGAGCCAGAATTCCTTTATTGAGCCTTGGGCTTATAATGTACTTGTTTGCATTTATGTTGAGTTATGTTGACAGCTGCTTTAATATGGAACTGAGTGTGAAATGGGGCTACAGTTCGCTGTCCTGTCTCCGGACCACACCACGGTAAGGAAAAGCAGGATGATAACAGCCATTCGTCTATGCATCATTCATTCAATCTCTCATTGTCATTGCTGGCCCATTCCCACATGAATCATATTATATTATTTACATTTCTACAGGGACGTCTAATGCCTTGTTTGGTTTCAAGTTTCAATCTTTGATGCATTTCAAGTTTCAACTTAGTTGTTCAATGTGAAATGAATGAGCTAATGAATTCTAGAGGGAGTTTGTATGTGGTTTGCCGTTTGGTTCAATTCAATAGTTAAATTTGGTTTTTTGGGTTCTTGAGTTTGACTGCAGTGGTGGGGTCTGTGGGTCTTTGGCTTACCTAATAAAGGCGCAGGAGATAGGAGTCCCCTGCAGACAACCTTTTTTTATTTATTTTTTAATTGCTTTGAAGCATCTAATTTGATTAATACTCCATTTTGGTCGCCTCTTCTCTCTCCTCCACTTGTTAGTTGTTGCCACAGGTACAAAACAAACAAGGAAGAACAAGGCCCCTGTATTATGAAGCAGTTCTCTCCAGTTCTGCTGTGCCTAACTCATTCTTTTTTAACAGCAAAGCCTAAGCCCTGAAGAAGAGGGAAAGAAAAGAGACTTCTGATCATTGCAAATTCAGGTGATTTTCCTTTTCCTTCTTTCTTATAGACATTATTGTGATGGTTTTTTGCTTTGGATCTTGTTGGGCTTGTGATAAAGATCTGATTTTTAGAGGGGGAATTGGTTTCCCATGAGTTTGTGGTTTTGATGATTGCTGTTTGAATGGGAAATAATTTCATTCCATCATTAAACAAATACTATCAAATAAAATCTGCTGCATTTTTTCAGGGGCTGACTTGATTCAGTTCCCCTTTACTCTTTTACATGTGTTCCTTAATTCCCTATTTCGAATTTCAATTTTTAGGGCTTCTTTTCGGGTCTCCGGAAGTCTGTTTGTTAGATATTTGGTTTTCCCAAGTCTCTTTTTCAGGAGAACAAAAGTATCTGTGTGGAGTTCCTCTGATTGACTTTGTATTCTGTAATTGTGCTGCGTTGTCCATCACTCTCTACATCTCTTCTCCAACACACTTTTTTGGTATGCGAATTGTTTCTTTCCCAAACTCTGTCTTTTGATCTTTTGAATATTATGTGCTGCTTTATAGCTTTATTTGGTATTTCTTCCCTGCTTTGTCTGTGTATTATCCTCTGTTCACAAATGAGTGCAGAATTAGAATTTTTAAAATCTGAATACAGTTGCTATATTTCAAATCAATTTGGGAAAACTCAGTTCTTGATTAATTTCCAAAGGGGGTTTATACTTCATAGCTATTGTGGAAGTTACATAAACTGCTGTTATTTGGATCTGAGTTCAGCAAATTGTGTTGTTATTGCAGTATGGCCTCAGAGATCGACTCTAAGGTTCCGCTGTAACTGCAGGAGAGACCTACCTGTGTTCCGCTTGCTGCTGTCAGTGCAACAATGGGGGTGCCAATAGAAGGTGTTGTTGAGTCCAAAAGACCCCCAAAGGATCACAACAATTCATTGAATAGGTCATCTGGTAAATCAGATTCCAATATTTCCTCCACCAGATCGAAGGAAACGTCTACAATCGTGGATCTTGATGGGCTAGATGCTTCCGTAGATCAAGTTAAAAAGTCATCCGAGCCAAGCAGTGGTGACGGAGCAAACAGTCTTGCAAAATCCAGTGGGAGTGCTAAAGTAAGCGATCATGGCGATTTGGTGGAGGTGGAAAGAGCAGCATGTGCCGATTTTGTTATGCATCAATTGATGTTCATTCTGTGTATCTTCCTCCACCCAAACTTGGTTTCAACTATGAACGACAAGAGTGGTTAGAAAGAGAACTGAATGAGGTGAAAAACGTGAATTATATGATGTCTTAATTTTGATTTTAGTACATGTGAGATGTCTTAGCATTTGCTTTGTTCTTCCATGCAACAGGTCATTGGGAGAGCTGAGCTTTTGTTCTCCGAAGTGCTTAATGCTATTTGTCTTCTTGTAGAGAGAAAATCTGGCTCATGTCTGTTGAGCAGTGGAATGAACATTCCTGAATGTAGACGCAGGATAGCACACGCAGAAGCAATGTTGCAGAAAGAGAAATTGGAATTTGAGGTTTGGCATCAACTTCCAATACTGTATTATCTATATCCTATACCATACAAAGTGTGATGGTCTAAATGTTTTTATTATTGATATTATGCCACTAAAGCAAAGGCTTGACTTTCTGTTCAATTCTAAACTTTCTCAGCAGCTTATCATTTATGAGATTTGAAGGTAGTTCCGCAATTATTAATTGCGGGTGGTATAACCTCGCAAATACTACTGATAAGCATTCCTGCTATGTTAAATACAATTGCGATTTATGTTAATTATTTCTAATTGTCATTTTGCCATAGGTTTTGGACGCTCCTGCTTTGCAAGATGATTTTTATCTTAACGTTCAAATTAACTTGGGATGATATTTGTTGAAATTAATTGCGATTTTTTGTTGAAATTAACTTGGGATTGATATTTGCACTCTTGCCGTTTGTTAGGCTTTTCTGTTTCCCGATTATATTATGTGGCTTCTTTTTTTTGGGTGGCCTCTTTTGTGTTTCGCAATTATATCTGTCTGATGGTTGGTGTTTCTTTCTTCAGTGGGTTACGCTGCCTTTACCGATGGATCCGTCTTCATCCCCTGCCGAATGTGTGTCTGCTTATCTCTAGCTACTGAATGTGTGTCTGCTATTTCCTGCATCCTCATTAAGAAGGATATCCAAGAGAATCAATTATCAACTTGTTGTATAAAAACACTACAAATTAATTAAAAAAATGAGTTCAGATAATGCACCTCTTTGAACACCTATTCTCCCTTTATTCCTCAATTTTAGATAAAGATAGCTGCTTACCATATTTACTCAATCTATTCACATAGACCATTGATATTGTGTTGAGGAAGGTTCTTGATGATTTCTCAGCAATACTGACTTCTTAAGGCAATCAGGTGATTACAGTTAGGGTAGCTTTCTGTTATAAGTATATACTATTAATGCTCTCAACTCGATGTATTATTACAACTGATGTACCCGATCAATAGTTGAATGAAGTCGTATGTATCTTTCTCCTGCAGCTTAGCAAGTTCTTGAAGAAAACTCTGATTGGTGATAGTGCTCCTGAGATGAAATCTGAATGGCTCATGGACATATCAAAGTACTTGAACAAAAGGGCCTGTTTGGTGTCGAAAGATATTTCCAGTTTCTGCATCTGTGGTGGAAAATATAATAAAAAACTCTTCTTTTGGTGGTATGGAACTACTTGATTGTCAGCAGAAACATTTAGAGGTGTAGTCTTTGATATCTGCTATTTTCCCTGGATTATCATCTCTACTTTGTCTCTCTAACTATGAGTTAGATATATTGTACAATTCATAGAATCTATTCAAAGTACATATAAAATAATTTTTTCAGGGTTTAAAAGCTCTTTTTAAGGAGACTAAGCAGGAAGTTCACCGAGCTCAACTAGGATGGCAGAATGAAATCCAGTGCCTTGGTGAGATTCAAATCTTTAGTTCCATTGTCATTTGGTCTATAAGTTATTGCTCTTGCTTGTTTTGTGCTGTGGAAATAAATAATTTTCTACTTTTAACCTAAAAAGTTTTGGCTACAATAAACCTCTGGCAGTATTTTCGCTAGGCCATTAATGTGGAATGTCTTTTAATAGGGAATCATGCCAAGGGCCTAGAAGTGGTTGCTTCATCATATCATAAAGTTTTGGAGGAAAATCGTCTGTTGTACAATCAAGTTCAAGATCTTAAAGGTGATATTGGAAATTTCACATATTTTGTTACCTGTGGGCATATATACCTTTGACTCTTGTGGCCCGACAAAGAAAGTACCTTTCACTTTTCTGAAGTTGTAAAATGATGAAATGCTAAACTTCACAGGGACAATCAGAGTTTACTGTCGAGTTAGACCATTCCTTCCTGGGCAATCTAATGGGCAATCAACAGTTGATTATATTGGAGAAAATGGAAATATCATGATTGTGAATCCCCTAAAGCAGGGTAAAGATGCGTGGAAGGTTTTCTCATTCAATAAGGTTTTTTGGACAGATATAACACAGCGTAAGTCATTTTCATCTTTTTGAGTTAGCAATACATTTTGGCCACAATTTTAAATTCTATGAAAAGTCTATAGGTTTAAATGGCTCACTGGGAAGTGTGAAAAATTTGTTGCTCTTCATAAAATTTGTTTTTATTTCTTAAACATTCCCATTCTCATGGGTTCCTATATTTGCAGAACAAATATATGCCGATCCCCAACCATTGGTCAGATCTATTCTCGATGGTTTTAATGTTTGCATATTTGCATATGGTCAGACTGGCTCCGGGAAGACATATACAATGGTAAGGCAGTTATTACACTACACACCACTTCCAGATAGTTTCTTTAAAAACTGAAATCAGTTGTTGACAGCTAATGAATTCTGTTGACAGTAAATGTTAAGTGCCGTGCCTATATTGGTTTGGAAGAATTTGTAAGAACCCTTCGTGAGACATACCATCATGTTTCTTTATTCACATGTTGATTGAAGTCATCTCGGCAATCGGCACTATAATTTCAATGATTCAATGATGTTCTGACAAAAATATCATTATTTTCGTACCATATACCCAAAGACAGAAATCTCTCCAAAACTGAGAATCCCAAAATCCTAAAACCCCAAATAGCCACTGGCCCTTCCTTTCTTATCCTTACCTGCTCTCCTATGTTATTATTCCTTTGTGTAGATTTAATTTTTTATTTAATTTATATTATTTGAAATGTTTATATTCATTATTTTCAGTTTCTTTTGAATGTTTTTAATGATTTTAAAGTTGTAACTTATCTTATATTTGTAATGTGTATGTGTGTGCGCGCACGTGTGTTTAATCAGTACTCCTATGTAGCGCGTCCTGTGTGCCCTGGCATTTCCAATTTATAATTTTGGTGCTGTGCTGCTTCATGGCATAAAAAATAATTTAAACTCGAGCACTAAAACTACGAGATATAATACAAGATCAGTTAGTTATCATGTTAAATGTGGCTGGTCTGCCACCTCTGCACCCTGTGCTGTGAGAAGTGATGTATAGGTTAATAAATTTTCCATTTTAGTTCTCTTGGTTCATAATTTGTCTCATTAACTTTTTATACTACTTCATGTAGAATACCAAAGATAACCCCCTTGCAATCCCTTGTTTATTGGCAATCTTGGTTAGAGTATTAATGAAGAAGAGTTGCGAAGCCTTTTCAGCATGTATGTTTTTCACGTTCTTACTTATTTTGGACATTAACATGAATAATTGAATACTGCACAGTTGCGAAATCTCACCACTCCATTCTATTCTCTTAACAATGCAGACAACCTGGTTTTAAACAGATGAAATTATTAAGACAGGAAAGGCACACATGTTTGCTTCATTGAATTTGAAGTAGGAGCCGAGTGTATCAATTGAGCTGAATTTATTCATTTGTATGATTTTTCTTTATTCTCATTAGTTATCATAATGAAATTTTGCTGCATCATGTAGGATGGGAGCACTGTAACAAATGTTCACCACAGCTTGCATGGAGCTGTAATACCGAGTTCCGGTTCTATTGGAATGCGCATTCAATATCCTTTGCAGTGCCGGCCAGTAGGAACGCTGTTGTTGCTTTCGTCAGCAGCAATGGGCTCCCTGCGTTCGTCGCGCCACGCCTGTTGCGTACTGTTCAAAGTTCCTGTTAATTCTTTTGGCATGTCTTGGTCTGTGATTTTATTTGACCTGCCCGTGTCTATCTGCCCTTTTGGTCAGTTTTGAACCTAAATCTTAGTGAATTTATGAATTGTATTTGTTTGTTTGATCAAATGGCAGCTCAATTATTTAGCTGTAGCATCTACAACTGCTCTTCCCAATCCAGCTCAAGTATATTTCTTTCCGGATTGTGACTTTGTATTTGTTAATGGAGATGTGGGGTGGACTAATTCTTTATTATGCTTTTAATTTATCTTTCTTAAAGAAAGTGTCTTGTATGGTTCATCTGTGTTTGTAGGTCAGGTTCGTTGAAGCTGCTGATGCCAATAACAATTTAGGATTAGAGGCTATCTTTCTATTCTACGTTGTTTGGCTGGGCCGAGAAATTTATTCTTAATCTTGCAATGCTGATGTGTGTATAAACAAAAGGTATTGCTTCATTGCTTATTGTTGCATTGGTTGATGATCCGGATGAATCAGTTTAGCTAACTGCTGTCTTGTGCTTGCTGACGGTGACTTCCTTCATCAATAATCTTCATACTCTACCTTCAAAAAGACATTAAGTTTGTGATGAAAAAAATCTACTAATGATTTTTATGCTCATTGTTGCAGTGTTCACTATATAGGTTCTTGGATCGTCTACTACTGATGCTGTGAACCGATTCTGCTCAACCTTTTAGTTCGGCTTCGTAATCTTCAGGTAAATTTTTGGATACGCCTCTTATCATTACGAACTTTTTTCTTGAAGTTTGTTTTTGGCAGAATTTTGTTTTGCCTTTGAATCTTTATGATAAATTTAATTTCTGTCGAGTAGAACTAAGCGCTTTATTAGCTGATAGTTGTCTTGTATTTGTGGAGAGGCTCAATTATAATGATTGACATTTGTATACAGGAAAAATGAATGTGCTTTCATAATCTGTTAACTTGAAGATCCATCTGATCCGATCTGACCTAGAATTGGAAAATTTGTACACAATAATCCAATATAATGTGATATGCCTCTATAATTCATGTGAAGAAAAATTAAAATATGAAAAGGGAGTCTTAGAATGTGTCGTGTGTTTCTTGTTTCCCTTTTCCTTTTTCATTGGTTTTTCCCCCCTGTTGTTTTTTAGGTCTTGCTTTTCGGGTCGTGGTTACTGCCTTTGCTGGGACAGGTTGCGTCCTGCCACTTGATCCAACGATGACTGCCCCTCTTGTTGTCACGCCACTTCTGTCTGACATTCCCCTCGGTTTGTTCGCCATGCTTCTTTATTTTTACTATGTCGTATCATATAAGAGGGGAGTTCCCAATTATAGATTTTTTCTAACATCAAACTGCATGAGAATATGTGAGAAATGGACCATCAGACCATGAAATGCTTTTATTGTAGGTTAGGATATGGATTGAGGAGATCCTTTGGGAAAAGAAATATGACATGGATGTCTATCGGTACAAAGGGATTCTATATTTTGCATACACAGATCAGTTGTATACCCTGTAGGTAACCTTATGAAGTAGATGCCATAAGTTAGATTTCCAGTTTGTTTCAGATTTGTAAATTGAAAATGAAGTGAATTATAACAAATAGAATTAAATTGGTGGGCATAGTTCTTGCCATAGTTAGATTTCCAGTAGATGACATAGTTAAATTGGTAGATTTCCAGTAGATGCCATAGTTAAATTGGTAACCTTATGAAGTAGATGCCATAGTTCTTGCGTTAGCTTGGTTTGAAATAGAATTATTTGTTTCATTCTAGCACAACCTCTTTTCTTTCTAGAAACTATGAACTTTTTTGACAATGAGATTTTATAAGTACTAATAATAGATACATACATGGAAGGAGGTGTCTATCTGGTGTCGATTCTCATGCTATTGGTGTTACCAAAAAAAACTTAGTCCAATGGTACTCCTGTTCTGTTCTAGAATGTAGGAGCGAATGTGCCTCTGGTGATACCTGATCTCAAAACTTGCATCAGTAAGGAGAAGGGCTTAGCTATTAGATTTGATGGAGTAATTGGAAAGCCTATTGTCAGTCATTGTCTATGCTTTCACTGTACTATTATATGGCAACCAATAGCTGAAGGATGTTCCATATGATATATTGAGATGATTTAGTATCTTCCTTGTACACAGATGCTGGTACAACATATTAAGACAGTTCTTCCAGGGCTGAAGAAGCGCATTAGTTCTGCACTTGTTTCTGTTGCAAAGGAGCATGCTGGCAGCAGAGATCACTGAATCAAAGGTTTGCTTGATGTTATATTTTAATATATATTTTCTTGATTTTTTTTTGCTGTAGCCTTGAATGCTGAACACTTGATAAGAAACACATGCATTATCTCTATATGGTTTTTCAGTTTTCACCAATCGTTTGAGTGGTTGATTTTGTTCTAGGATGTAGCGTTCGTAAGTGTTTAGGCGGTATTTTTTTTTTAATTTTTTTTGCATACATAATGATCATTGACCATGTTCTGATGAACAGCCTGGCCAGAGAGCTCTATTACTTAACATCTTGTCAAAATATTGTTAAGGTACTTGCCCTTTCCTCTGGAATTTTTGTGTGATATAGTGCAATATCATTTTGTGTTCAACATTAATTATTAAAACTGATGCAGTGAAACAATGAAAGGCCTAAAGTTGTGCGTTGCCTTTTATGGTTCAATATACCTATCAAATCAATTGGTTATCTTTAACTCACTTTTATATACTTACACTTGTTTCTTCTTTTGCTATGGGCAGCTGTACGTGCAAATAGGCTGTGCGTAGAACAGCGCATTTTTCTAGTTATATATAAATGGGCTGTTTGAATGTTTTAAATTCTGAAAAACCATAGCCTTGCATCTCTTTAGCAAGCTCGGAGAAACCGTGTCTTGCTAGGGAGGTGTGGCGGTGACATCCCGACCTGGGTGACCAAAAACCGGGGTGTTACAAAGTGGTATCAGAGCCCGGCTATTTTTAAACTATTATTTTTAAACCATTATTATTTTTAAACTATTATTAATATTTTGACTATCATTTTAAATTTTAAAGTATTATTTCCATGGAGAAATTTTTATTTTAAAATCCATGGGAAAAATATATATAAAGTGCATTAAATTATTTTTGGGGGAAATCATCATTTGCATTTGCATATTGCATCTCTTCTATGAACTTAGAATCATGGCGAAATTGAACTTAGAATCTCGGCGAATATTAACTTAGATCTTTTGCTTGCACTAGATGACTTAGACGCTTGACATCAAGTTTGAAACGGTCACTAGAGACTGATCTTGCCTTAGTTCTAGATCGCGTTCATCTAAGCGCACGCCTAAGCATAACAAATCTCGGCTTTAGCCACTCCTATCCTGGTACGAACTAGAAAACTTCCTCATGTGGAACAATAAAAAAATCAAGTTTTATTAAAACACTCTTTATTCCAAAAATCTTGTTTGGATGTCCAAACAACAAATCGGAAAATTTGAAATTAGAAATTTACGAAACGTCTTGTTCGAGCGATCTATCTAAACCAAGATAAGCTAATCTATACACGTTATAACAGAAAATGGCGCCTAGGAGGAAACCAAGGAAGGTAAGTCCAAACGGCACTGACGCTAACCTTTCCAACACGCCCAACAACAGTGAAAGTCCTCAGAACCTAGGAGAGCAAGTGCCTCAAGCGCCCAATAATATGGAAGCACGTTTAAAAACGATAGAGGGATTCCTAGTCGCATTAGGAAATGCGGAGGTGCATAGGGCACCTGCAGCAGTACCTCCGCCCGTAGCTCAAACCAACTATCTAGCGTTGGTGAATCCCTATCAACCACCACGTTACGATGGGCAGGAGGATCCCGCCAAACTAGAGGGGTGGATCCGTACATTTGATAAGCTCTTGGATGCTATCAAATGTCCTGATGAGGCAAAGACACGAGTAGCAACCTACTACTTAGGAGGCGAAGCCGTTGAGTGGTGGCAAGACCTCCAGAGGAATTTAGAGGAAGCTGAAGAAGCTTATTCGTGGACTAAACATAAGGAGGATCTAAGGGACCGCTTCTACCCCATGAGCACCAAGGCGGCAATGTACGAAGAGTTTTTATCACTGAAGCAAGAGGGACGGACGGTGCAGGAGTATTACACCCGGTTTAAGGAGTTAGTACGATTTACTACGAGGATAGTACCAACCGACTCTGACAAGGCTCAGAAATTCGAGATGGGTCTGAACCTTAGTATTCGGGAGATACTTGCAGTAGGACAATTCACGAACCTGCAGACGGTTTATGATCGAGCTGTAGCAATTGATCGAGTCCAGCAACTGAAGCGTAAGGAAAGTGGGGAGTCGAGCAAGGACTCGCAAGGATTTGAGAAGAAGAATCGGAGCAATAACGGTAGGCAAGATAGGAACGAGAATAAGGATTTCTATAACGGGAGAAATGGCATACGTCATACAGTCGTACCACGTTGCCCACAGTGCCATCAAGCCCATCTGGTGCTCGAGTGCCCAAGGCGCGGGACTTGTTATTGATGTGGTGGGGAAGACCACATGATTAGAGAATGTAATGTTCGTGAGGAGATGATTGAGAAGAGGATAGAATTGGTAAACCCTCAACAAGGAGATCAAGGAAGAGAATAATAAGTAGGCAGTTATGGGGACATAACTGAAGTCCTAAGGGGGAGAGGATGTAATACCCCGTAAAATAGACATTTATTTTTGACGATATGTATTCCGAATGAATAAATAAACATATTCAAATTGTTTTGAACTACGTTATGGCTTGATCCCTTCACAGGGTACGTAGGCAGCTTAGAAGTTTTAATTCTAAGTTCAGTCACAAAATAATAAAACAAACAAAAGACCTTAGCACGAGAAAAGCCGAAACACAACTTCGAGGACGAAGTTGATTCTTAAGGAGGGTAGACTGTAATACCCGAGAATTTTCCAACATAAAATAAATACAATAAATAAATATAATAAACATGATAAAGGGATAAAGAATCAGAAAAGATGAGAAATGAAATTTAAATTAAAAGGGAATCAAAGTTCCGAAAACCCGGGAATCCGCAGGCAATTTAATTGAATAAATGGTTACACGGGGACCCGACACCGATAGACTCAATAACTCGAGTCCAAATATAAATTTAGGTCCGAATAAAATTTAGATAGGAAATCGGAGCCCGAAGAGAGTCCGAAAATTGGAATCCGAGAGCATAGAGGGATAGAAACCCGAAAGAGAGGAGGAAAAGCACGACGGATCGCACGACCCGCCCGGACCGGAGTCCAGGCGTGTCTGGCGCGCTGGCCGCGCGCTAATTGGGAGAAAACCGCGCCAACCCCGCGCCAAGCGACAGATTCGCCCGTTGCGTGAATCTCTCGCCCGATTCCGGATTTTTCGACTTTCGGTTGAACATCTTTCGACTCTAGACTCTTAGAGTCAGATCTTGGACGCCCTAGGTCTTAGTTATCTATAAATAAACCCTCTTGGAAGCCCCAAACTCTCTACGAAACCCTACGAAATCTCTCTATACATTCGAAACCCTAAATCCGGAGTCGTCGGAGGCACGAAACCAGGGCTTGGACTGTTGGACAAAAATTTCAAGATCTCCAGCGTTGGGGTAAGCCTCGATCAATCCTTGTTCGAATATACAATTCGAAAACGAATCCTAATTAAACCTCTTTTCTATTCTAAACCCCGATCCGGGCGCATTGAGGGGAAACGAAGGATCTTGGAGGGAGAACGAAGAACGTGGAAGCCACGCCTCCGAATCATCGAGCCGAGACATCCGTAAATCTGTAAGTTAACCTTACTATGGTTTTGGGCGAATTAAAATACATCTAATCTCAAGATTTAATCAAGAACATAAATTCTGTCCACACGAAAACCATTACAGCGCAGCGTTTTTGCACGAATTTTTAGGAACCTTAAAACTGTTCAAACGAGAAAACTTAAAACACAAAAAACGTTCCTAAGGCTTAGCTCTATCTGCTGTAAAATTTTCAGAATTTTTCATGATGATTTGATATATGAAATTCACTCGAAACCTAACTGCATTAAATCTGGATCTTGGAATTCGTGCCAGAACTCTAGTTCGAACTTGTTTGTGATTTTTACCTTGGTTCTAGACCGATCTAGGATTGGCGTTGAACATAAGAATTGTAGATCTATGAGTTTGGAACATCTCTGTAAAATTTTAGAATTTTTCGTTACGATTTGAACCTCCGAACCTGAGCCGATCCGATCTGCGTTCGTACCGAAATCAAGAACCTTGACAGAAATTAGTTCCGAACTTGAGGACGTTTTTGACATTAGATCTATTCCTATTTGGAACTTCAGCCGAACATGAAAGTTGTAGGTATATGTCTTTGGTATCTCTCTGTAAAATTTCATCAAATTTGGAGTTAGTTTGCTATGGTAGATCTTGAAACCTTGAAACTGGTGTCAGAATTTTCGAACAGATTAATATCCTGTTAAAGATTGACGTTTTTCACCTACTTCCGTATCTCGGATTGAAAAACTTAAAACATGAAACTTGTTCATCTCTGTGTTTTGGAGTTACCCGTAAATTTTCAGAATGATCCGACCTAAGATGAATTTTTAAATATTTTTGGAGTAAAACAGCGACTAGTGAAATTATATGTTGAAACGTGTGAAATTTGTGAAACTTGTTTTGACCTTGCGGGTTCGATTCCCCAAGGGCGTCCGTGTCCCTGCGGGTTCGATTCCCCAGGATGTCTGTGTCAAACCTTACGGGTTCGATTCCCCAGGGTGTGTTTGAGTTCTTGCGGGTTCGATTCCCGAAGGGCGATTATATGTTTTCCTGCGGGTTCGATTCCCCAGGATGTCCGTGTCAAACCTTGCGGGTTCGATTCCCCAGGGTGAGTCTTTCTGCGAGTTCGATTCCCCAGAATATGTGTTGATTCCTACGGGTTCGATTCCCTATGATGTATGTGAGTTCTTGCGGGTTCGATTCCCCAAGGGCGATTGTCTGTTTTCTTGCGGGTTCGTTTCCCCAAGAACAAATTATACTAGATTATATCGAATATAAGAGGAAGAGTGAAATCCTGAAATACTTGAATATTTTCCTTATTTAAATTGTGCCTTTAAATTATGTCTTGCGATTATTTTACCATGGAATTTGAATTATGCTCATGTGGAAATCCGTGTTTGGAATCATGCCATTTAATTATTAGTGGATGAATGAATTAAATTGTATATTACCTATAAGCATGTTTTTACTAAATTTAATTAAAGGCTTTGAAACCTCATGATCATGGTTGTGTTAACTTACTGAGCAAGTTTTTGCTGACCCAAACCATTTTTATTTCTTTTTCTTTCAGAGTTGAGAATTATGCATCGTCATATGCATACACGGGAAGTTTGGGATGATATATTATTTTAAATTTTTGTATTAGACTAGATCTTGCATGAACGGGCCTGTTTAACCCGTGGTTAGGCCATGTTGGCCCTATATAAAATTCCGCTGCATTATATACGTAGATATTATTTTTCCGCTGCAACTTTGATGTATTATTTTTAAATTATATATAAATGGGCTGTTTGAATGTTTTAAATTCTGAAAAACCATAGCCTTGCATCTCTTTAGCAAGCTCGGAGAAACCGTGTCTTGCTAGGGAGGTGTGGCGGTGACATCCCGACCTGGGTGACCAAAAACCGGGGTGTTACACATGTTCATTCTTTATGTAATCTTCGAATCCTGGAAATTTTAAGGTGTAATCCTTCTCTCCCATGATGAACAGTGCTGGAGAATCAACTTTCACATTTGTTATGTTAAACTGTTCATGGAGCGACCTAATTAATCAAGGAAGTTATAGCCAAGGAATTAGTACTATAGCCATAGGTTTGAAACTTCTATAGCACTTTTACAAGTAGAGATTTGTAGAATTCCATGGTTGGAGGCTCACCCCTAAAACCAATTGGTGATAGGTGGAGTTACTCTCAACCATATAAACATCATATCCGATATGGGATCTCAACATGATTAGATTATAGTTGGATTCCCACTCACCTGTATGGAACTTTCAAAGCAGTCCGAAAACCAGATTTCTCATACAGAGAGCCGTGGGTTGCAAGGTCCTCCTCAGTGATCCAACTCTAGTAATGAAGATGCAAGATCTTGTAACTGGTCAACAATGAAAAGTATAAAAACCTCTTCCCAACTTATTAACAGACTTCAATAAAAATATAAAATTACTAATTTTTGTGGAGTTTAATTAATTGAGAATTAGGGGAATATGGTCTTGATAAATGATGGGCATGATTTTTCCTATAGACTCAAATTGACTCAAACTCCACTTGATTGAATTTGAGTCTATATGTTGATTATTTAGATAAGTGGAGTTTGATTTCTATGGATTTACGGGGTGCAAGTTTAAGAGATTTTCTTGTTAGATGTTTATGAAGTTTGATTTAATTTTTATTTGGGTACTGTAGTGCGGTTGTGCCTGTGTTGATGCATACTGGAATACATTAAATTCTCAATTGCCGATGCACATTTGCTATTGCGACTTGCAAGAGAGAACATGGCCAGAGCTGCTCTGCTACGTCTCATCCGATCTCAATCCGCCGACATCCATTCAGGTTCCCTTTCTGCCTCTTTTTCTTATATCCCCCTTTCCCTGTTCAAATTTGTTTCATACATTTTCCTTGTATATTGTTTTCGATGAACTGATCAGATAAGCCATGTTGCATTCGGTTGCATTTGGATATGAGTATGCTGGTTACCTGAATTATTGCTAGAGAAAAAATTCGAATATATTTGACAAAACCTTAAGATTTGTAATGTTGAATGATTGAGATCATCGAAACAAGATATTAAGTTTGGTTACATTGCAGCAACTTAAACCGTTTCCTGAAATCGGATCCAAGGTGCTGCAAATCAACAAGTTTTCAGAAACTTTGTAATTTGAGGCATTGGAAATTAGTTGTGCGAAGACCATACCCTTTTCTCATTGTTATTGTTCTTCGGGTTATGTTGGTTACTTAATTTTGTCGCGGTCAACTTCTGTGATCTCTTAAAGGCGGTTTGTCTCTCAATACGCCTTGCCGAATTCCACACGTAGGGCAAAGTTGGCTGGTGCGTACGCAGTCTATACCTGAGGTCTCGAACTCTACCACCAGGTTTAGCACATCCATTAATGTTTTGATTAAATTTATCTTTTGTCCCTGAAGAGTTCCTGTGAAATTAACTGCAGGTTTGATTTTCTGTGCATAGGTTCTCACTCCCATTTGTGCAAAGCTCAGACATTTGGTGATGCAACCTTTGATTTTGCCTATGGAATTGAGAATAGCGGAGTCCGAGGTATTAAATCAATTCATCACTTCCTTATAATCTCTTTGCAATGAAAATTGGCTTTGCTTTGTACGAGTGCGTTGTGGGTTATAAGATTTATGTTTCTTAAGAAATCATCTGTTCAAAGCGGAAATGGTGTTGGAATATATCAATGTGCTTCTTTGTGCTCTAACCGTTTCAAGTGGATTTTTGGTTTACAAACGAAGTGTGATAGATATTGCTGCCTTCTTTTAAATTTTTTTATACACGAGAATTGAGCAAGTATCATATAAAAATTTAGGTACTTGCCTACTCAGCAATCCGTACTTGCCTCTAAACATAATAAGTATCATGCGAGTATCTGATATAGACTCTGCTGTTGCTTCATTCAATGATGCTTTTATGATTTTTGGTTTCGATTTCGTTTGTAAGGATTTGTGTTTGTCGCTACTGGAAATTTATTTGCGCGATTTATATGATTTATCGTAAATCTGTTTTTGGTTTTTGTTTGGGAAATTTTGGTTATATTGTGCAATTCGGTCATTTAGGGTTCTGTTGCGACTGGGATTTCAGGCGTTTGGTAGGAGATCTATTTGGCCCTCCTCTCACGTGGATCCCGCTTCTCGCGTTTGTTGCCCCTGCGACCCCGTTCTCGAGCACTACCAGTGGCCACACGATACTGTTGAGCCACAGTTGGAGGTCTCTCCTCCGAGCAAGCCACGCCTCATAGGGCTGGAGTTGGTGTCGCGTCGGAGCCCTCGGGTGCTGTCGCTAGAAGTGGATTAATTCAATTTCTATTAGAGGTTTCAACAAATTAGAATGATCTAATTTTTCTTGTCGCCACAATCAAGAGTTTTCTTTGCTTTAGTTCTCATTCTATGTTAAACTTGATTTCCAATGTGCAGTTAAGTTTATGTAAGACCGACCAATATGTTTTTCATACATGTAGGTTCCTTTGTTTCAGTTGTAAATTCTTGCTTCTGCCAGAATAAAGTATTGTTTTGTTTATGCTTACATATGGCTGACAAACTCACCTTATGTATGCTTCATTTCTTTGACAGCTATAGAAAACAAATATGAACTTTTCAAGAAGAGAACGGAGGAGTCTGACTATGACACTGAGGTGAAAAATCAAACCATGTTTTTTTGTGCTGTTCTTACTTGAATCAATCTTCTATAAGATGCTTGTCATCAATTAATGGGAAGTACTCCCTCCGTCCCACTCCAAGTGTCTTGTTACTGTTGGGCACGGGAATTAAGGTAGAGTTGGTTTGTGAGTTGTTGGTCCCAGATATTACGTGAAAATCTTGGATTTAGCGCGGTCGTCGAGCAGTAGTTAAAACGACGTGTGAACGATAGTGAGTGTGTGAATCAGAGTGTGCAAATCAGTGTAATGCAGCAGAAAGTAAAGACACGTGATTTGGTAACCCAGTTCGGCCTTCGGCCTACGTCTGGGGGATTCCAATCCAGGCTCTAAACTATCACTCAAAAATCTTAGACCTAAAAATTACACAATCAAAACAGATTCTGTTACCAAGACTTCCTCGCTGGTAGACTGATCGTTGTTTGGACTCCCCCACAACCACGATCACCGGACAGCTCGTCCAATCCTGTTTCTCCGATTGTTTGAATCCTCAGATCTTGAAACTCAGGTGTAGCAGATGTCCTGAATCAATCCTTCAGATCTCCTTTGAGTTCCTTCACAAGGCAACTCCAAAAACTTTGAATGAAGAAATTCTTTCAACAAGAAAACTTGTTGAATCGATGTAACACAGACCTTGATGAATGAAATGATCTCTCAAAATGTAAAACTCACATCAAGGATTTTCCTAACACTCTCAAGAAAATAGAACGATCAAATCTAGAGAGCTCTAAACCGACTAAGTGTGTGTAATGTGTGTAAAAGTGAAAAGTTACAACTCTATAAACTCAAATCTACATACACAGAGTCTAAATACATGTATATATACACAGAGATACGAATTAGACTCGTGTGGGTCGGTTGGACACGCGCACAGAAACAGAAACTGTCGCACATGTCTGACTGTAACTGCTTCGGTCGTTCTGTCGTAGTTTCAACAACCATGGAACTACTAAATCTGCACAAGAGCACGTTAATAACAACAATCTCCCCCACTCTTGTGGAGATGATAATTCCATCACCAAATGGTGTTGAAACTATCTAGATCCAACGAGTATAAGAGATCATACAAGAGTAAAACAATGTGATACACAAATAGGATGTTACAGAAGAGTCAAAACGATTCAGAGACAACATCCATCAAACATTCAGAGTAGAATCACAGTGCAGATATAAAATCATCAGAGCAGATTAAAAAGCAAGTAGTTCAGCAGTTATCAGGATTACCTAACTATTACAGACCAATAATAGTTCAAATCCAAAAGTAATCCAGTCAAAACAGTCATCAAAAACAATCATCAAACATATCCATCAATATTGTCCAGCAATAAAACATCCAAAAACAATAACCAAAGTTTTGAAATATCGTTACCCAGTTGTCATCACTACCAGTCAGTACCATCCAACACCATCCATCTCCCCCATGATGGAATATCACTCTTCATCATCAAGAGCAACATCCTCATCATCTGCCTGCAAGTCAGAAGCATCAAAAGACAAAGGAAGCATATGAAGAATTTTGAGATTCTCCCTTTTTATAGCCATAGCTTCCTGGCTCCAGGTTGTCAGCCTTTCGTTCTGACGAAGGATCCGCTGCTTCAGTTGGTGCACAAGTGCAGGACCAGTTAGAGGAGGGCCATTTTTGATGTCATTATGCATGTCCATCAAGTGTGGTGGTGGTTTGTACTCCTTCAAAGCAACCAAATGCTTTTCCTTGATCTTCACACCAATGGATAGAAGGTATTCGGTAATGAGAGCTGGATAGGGTAAATTGATCGTCTTCTTGATTCTCCCAGAAGTGTACCCTAGCATTTGCTTAAGAAGAAAGTATCCAAAATTGATTAGACCCATATGTTTGTCCACACAAAGTATGAATTTACCCATCATAGTGCTGACTTGAGACTGGTTAGAAGTCGGAAGGATGTTTGCACTACAAAACTGGTATAGGCAGTAGAATTTCAGTGTTAGCTCCTTAATGCTGAATTTGTTCCGTCCAAAGCTTTTAACCTTCTGGTTAGAAATCTCCAGTGCAGTAGTGAGAGTGTCTTCCGGCATCAAATCCAAACAGTCGCTCATATCATCGTTGGGTGGTAGCTTCAACAACTTCAGAATCACAGCAGGAGTTAGTTCATGAAATTGACCGCGAATGTAAATTTTACCGAACCAAGCAGAATTAGGAGTGAGGATCTCAGGATGTAAGTTTGCATAAAACTCTCGAACATGACTGGGTGAGTAGTGTGTGAGACCCTTAGCCCAATACGTCAAATGCCTCTCTTGCAAAAGATCCGAGAAGCCTAAAACGTCATAGTGATTATGCTTGAAGATTTCCTCGGGCTTGAACTCCTTTCCTTTAAGAACTTCCTTCGAGAATGTCCTCATGTCTCGCGTGAAGAACTTGAGACTGTAAGCATCTTCGGCTTTCAAAGCAGGAGGGGGTGGCCTTGGTTCCTTTCGTGGTTTCTTTGAAGTTGTGACTACGGGTGCTGGTGTGGGCGTAGGAGTGGGCTCCTTTCGCTTTCTGGTTGATTTCCTTCGTGGTTCTGGTGTGGTCTCGACAGCAGTAGGACCTCCAGTTTGCTGTGAAGCAGTAACATCAGCAAGTTCCTCTTGAGTCATGTCGTGCAAACCTTGATTTTGCAGGGGGGAAAGTGGTGGCGTTTGATGCTCAGCATTGATTTCTCGAACAACTTGGTCAACAAATGAGGGATCAATAGTGATTTCGGGGTTAGGGTTAGACTGATTTTGGGTTTCTGGTTGAATTTGGGGGTCTGGTTGATTCTCAGTGGGTGGCTGCTCGGAAGTTGCAGCAGCAGCAGGAGGAGGAAGATAGAGAACAGGTGGTAGAACCGAGATAGGTTGGGCGTCCAGCGGTGACCCAGACGACGAACTCGTCGTGGAGGAGGTAGCGGAGTGAGGAGCGTCGGGATCGTTGGTGGTTGCCATTTTCAAATTTCTGAAACTTCACTTAGAGAAAATGGTTAGGGAAAAGCTGTAAGTAAAATGGAGAAGAAGTAGACCTTAAATGGAGAGAGTGGCCGGAAGGGGAAGAGTCGCTCGGCGGTTTCAGAGACGTGCGACGTGATTGACAAGGTTGCAGCAGTTACAGGCCAGCTGCAGGGGTGCTATGACGTCACAAAAACTGCCGAGTGCAATAATGGTGTTCCGGATAGGATTTCTCCATTTGGGCTTATGATGGGCCTGCAAAAATATTACTCAAACATGAAATTCGTCAGGCCCAATTGTAAATAGATTAATTATGATAGGAAAGACCCAAGGTGCTTCTTAGGCCTTCAAATTTTTCTCCATCTAAAGCTTTGGTTAGGATGTCCGCCCGTTGTTCCAACGACGCTATATGCTCAATCCTGCAAACATTATCCTCTACAAGATCTCTAATAAAATGATAACGAATATCAATATGCTTACTCCTACTATGTAAAACAGGATTTTTAGAAATATTTATTGCACTAGTATTATCACAGAAAACTAAAAAATCATCCTTATGAATACCGTAGTCCTCGAGTAGTTGCTTCATCCAAAGAAGTTGTGAACAGCAACATGTGGCAGCAATATACTCTGCCTCGGCTGTTGATAGAGCTACGATGTTTTGCTTTCTGGAATACCAGCTTACTAGATTGTTTCCCAAGTAGAAGCAGCCGCCAGTGGTAGATCTCCTATCGTCACAACAACCTGCCCAATCAGAATCTGTAAATCCAATCAAGTCAAGTGATGACCTTTTTGAAAACCAAATTCCAATATTCATTGTTCCTTTAACATATCTCATAATCCTCTTTACTGCTTTCATGTGAGACTCCTTAGGATCGGATTGGAACCTTGCACATACACCTACACTAAATGAAATATCTGGTCTTGTTGCAGTGAGATACAGTAGACTTCCAATCATACTCCTATAAGTCTTTTGATCCACTGACTTTCCAGTTTCGTCCTTGCTCAGCTTCTCCTGTTGTCCTAGCGGTGTTCTGACTACCTTAGAATCATCCATGTCAAACTTTTTCAACATGTTTCTAGCATACTTCTCTTGACACAGAAAAATACCATCAGCCTCTTGCTTAACCTGTAATCCCAAAAAGTAGTGTAATTCTCCCATCATAGACATCTCAAACTCTGATTTCATAGCATCAACAAATTCCTTTCTAAGTTTGACTGACGTCGATCCAAAAATGATGTCGTCAACATACACTTGAGCTATCGTTAAGTGGTCGTTCTGACGCTTCACGAACAACGTCTTGTCTGCATTTCCTCTCTTAAATCCATTATCGACTAAATACTTCGACAATCTCTCATACCAGGCTCTGGGTGCCTGCTTTAATCCGTATAAGGCTCCTTTGACTCGATAAACATGATTTGGATACTTCGGGTCTTCAAATCCAATCGGTTGTGCAACATAAATCTCTTCCTTGATTTTACCATTAAGGAAAGCTGTTTTGATATCCATTTGGTACAGCTTCAAATTCAAAGAGCACGCGATTGCAAGAAGTATCCTTACGGCTTCCATCCTTGCCACGGGAGCAAATGTTTCGCCATAATCCAAACCTTCAATTTGGGTATAACCTTGTGCAACTAGCCTTGCTTTATTCCTTATGATATTGCCTTTCTCATCCGTCTTATTCCTGTAAACCCATTTTGTTCCAATAATGTTGGCGTTCTGCGGTGGTTCTGTCAACTCCCAGACAGCATTCCTCTCGAATTGCAGTAGCTCGTCTTGCATTGCAGCAATCCAGTACTCATCTTTCAACGCCTCAGATGTATTCTTTGGTTCAACCATAGAAACAAAACAATTGTAGCTTGCTAGATCTTTGAAATTAATCTCTTTATGCCTAGTCTGTCTCTGACCTTGTGGATCTCCAATAATATCCTGAGTTGAATGATGTTTATTCACTCTAGAACCTTTTCTCTTGTTCTGAATTTCAGACGGTGGTTCTGCTGTCGTTTCGACAACAGTGTCTGTATCAGCATCCTTTTCTGGTTCAGAATCTTTATCAGGGCCTTTATCTGGAACATTAGGACTAGCATGTTCTTCTTCAGTGACAGATTGCTCAGCACCATTAGCATTCACATGATTTTGAGTAAGAGGTAACTCATCATCATCTACCCTGTTTCTTAATAGATCAAGATCCTCAAAGAGAACATTAGTAGATTCAATAACCTTTTTATCACTAGTAAGATAAACACGATATGCTTTGGAATTATTCGAATAACCAATGAAATATCCATCCAAAGATTTATAATCAAACTTATGCAATTGATTTCTATCATTTAAAACATGACATTTGCATCCAAAAACATGAAAGTATTTTACCGTGGGAGTTTTACCGTTCCAAAGTTGATAAGGTGTGCAGTTGGAGTGTGGTCTCAACAACACTCGGTTGATGATATGACAGGCAGTGTTAATAGCTTCCGCCCAAAATCTTTTGCTTAATGAGCTGGTGTGAAGCATTGATCTAGCCATCTCTTGCAATGTTCGGTTCTTCCTTTCAGCAACACCATTTTGCTGTGGTGTTTTGGGGGCTGAGTACTCATGTGTAATTCCATTGTCGTCGCAATAACGATCAAACGACTGATTCTCGAATTCCTTGCCATGATCGGTTCGGATTCGTGCAATCTTCCTTTGCTTCTCATTCATGAGTCTTTTACTCAGGGCCTCAAAATACTCAAAAGTCTCATCTTTTGACCTAAGAAAGAAAACCCAACAATATCTAGAGAAATCATCAACACATACAAAAATATACCTTTTACCATTTAAGCTCTCCACTTCGGTTGGACCCATAAGATCCATATGTATCAGGTCGAGGCATTCTTTTGTTTTAATGTCATCAGTCTTCTTATGTCTCGATCTGGTTTGCTTTCCTTTGGCGCAATCTCTGCAGATGGTTTCATCGTTCTTCTGTAATTGCGGCAACCCGCGAACAGCATTCGAGTTACTTAGTTTATGCAGTGACTGAAAGTTAAGGTGTCCAAGTCGCTTGTGCCATAGAGTAGTCTGATCATCCTTGGTCAGTAGAATCCGTGGAATATCATCCTTCAAGATGTAGCAATTATTCTTGCTACGGCCTCCCATCATAACAATCTCATTTTGATCATTATATACTATGCATCTATGTTTAGTAAACCTAACCTCCAAATCTTCATCACAAAGTTGACTAATAGAGATAAGGTTAGTAGTAAGACCATTTACATAGAATATTCTAGAGAGTTTAGAAAGAGTAACATCCTTAGATTTACCATAACCCGCAATTTTGCTTTTTGTACCATCACCATACATAACGGCTCCACAATCTTTTTCAGTAAAGTTGTCTAAGATATCTTTTCTTCCCGTCATATGCCTTGAACATCCCGAATCAAAATACCATTTTTTGTTTCGATGTCGTTCCTGCACCGAAAGAACTACAAAACAAGCAGAATCTTTATTATTATTAGTTTTACCTTTAGGTATCCATGCCTTCTGCATTCTGAATTTCTTTCGAAGCTCTTGATCAGGCCATACGACTGGTCTTCCATTCATAAGATCTCTTAGAATCCGCATGCATGTCTCAGCTGTGTGTCCAGGCAAATTGCAGTACAGGCAGTCCTTCTGTCGTCTGGACGATTCTCCGACTATCAGCTCAGGTGGTGAATCAGTAGTTGAAGTGAGGAAACCTCCACTTGTAAACTTTGTTTTGCTAGGAGTGCTTTGCTTCTTATAGCCGAAACCTGTTTGATCACCAATACGTTTTCCCATAGATAAAACTTCATCAAGTTGATTTTTACCTTTAGATACCTTTTGAAGTTCATTGTTCTTTGCTTTGAGATCATCAAACTCTTTCTCCATAACATGAATTCTGTCTTTAAGAGTGTTGTTCTCCTTTTGCAAGTTTTCATTCTTTTCAACCTCAAGATCATAAGCAATTCCGACGTCTGCCAGTTGTCCTAACAACTTCTTATTTTCCCGAACATCAACTTCAAAATCCTCTTTGAGTTCGTTGTAATCAGCAAGTAATTGGTCGTACTCATCATCGCTTTCACCTGAATCAGAATCACAATTGTTAGGTGAAAAACATATTGACTTGACAATACCTTTTATAGTAGGACTTGTTTCTCTTAGAGTGAATGCAACGACTTCATCAGAATCTGAATTCTGTGCTTCAGTGGTTCTGTCATCGTCTTGATCACCTAGAGTAGCCTGCAGTGCCTTCTTTTCTCGCATTTCCTTTCTTTTGGCTGTGGCACATTCAGATCGAACATGTCCTTGGCCTCCACATTCATAGCAAATCACCGAGGCAAACTTGTCCGGCTTGTCATAGTCCTTCTTCTTGTTGTTGAAACGATCAACTTTGCTGCTATCCTTTCTTTTGAAGTCTCTGCGAGGTGGTCTGTCCATCGTCGGAACATCGTTGGAACTGCGACCTTGCTGTTTCCAGAATTTCTTTGTACGTCTGTCTTGCAACATCTTTGCCACTTTTCTGGAAATATAAGATACATCGTCTTCAGAGGAGTTTCCAGAATCTTCTTCTTCCACATTGAGAGCAATACTCCTTGTTGATTCTTCTTCAAGATGATTCATCTCGTATGTTTGAAGAATTCCCACTAAGCCATCCAAGGTAATGGTGTTCAACTTATCCAATTCTTCCAATGTTGCAACCTTCGGAGCATACTTCTTGGTAAGAGTCCTCAACATCTTTCGAACCAATTTTTGATTATCATAAATCAATCCCAAGGAATAGGCTTGATTTACAATATCTTTGAACCTCCCGTAATAGACCGAAATAGATTCATCCTTGTTCATCTTCAAATTCTCGAACATGGTTTCAACTCGCTGTAATTTGGTAGCCCGAACATCTTCAGAACCCTCATACATAACCTCTAGAGTCCTCCATGCGTCATGAGCCAGTGTGTGATTTGTGACTAGCTGGAACTGCGTTTCGTCCATGGCGCTAAAAATCGCATTTAAGGCCGTATAATTCCCTTTCTTGGCGTCTTTTTCAGCTTGAGTGTATTCCGCCTTGGTTGCCGGTCGACTTCCAGGTGGATCCGTAGAACCTTCAGCTGTAGCTTGTGGTCGAGTAGGTGGTTGCCAGGCTGTCTCGACTGCGTCCCAAACATCATCTCCAAGTGCCATAAGATGGATCTTCATCCGAGTTCTCCAATATCTATAATTCGTGCCATCGAACAATGGTGGTCTTGACAAAGAAGCGCCTTCTCTATTCATCTTTCCAAGAAATTTTTCAGATCGCCTCTACTATATCAGAGTCTGCCGCTCTGATACCAAGTGTTGGTCCCAGATATTACGTGAAAATCTTGGATTTAGCGCGGTCGTCGAGCAGTAGTTAAAACGACGTGTGAACGATAGTGAGTGTGTGAATCAGAGTGTGCAAATCAGTGTAATGCAGCAGAAAGTAAAGACACGTGATTTGGTAACCCAGTTCGGCCTTCGGCCTACGTCTGGGGGATTCCAATCCAGGCTCTAAACTATCACTCAAAAATCTTAGACCTAAAAATTACACAATCAAAACAGATTCTGTTACCAAGACTTCCTCGCTGGTAGACTGATCGTTGTTTGGACTCCCCCACAACCACGATCACCGGACAGCTCGTCCAATCCTGTTTCTCCGATTGTTTGAATCCTCAGATCTTGAAACTCAGGTGTAGCAGATGTCCTGAATCAATCCTTCAGATCTCCTTTGAGTTCCTTCACAAGGCAACTCCAAAAACTTTGAATGAAGAAATTCTTTCAACAAGAAAACTTGTTGAATCGATGTAACACAGACCTTGATGAATGAAATGATCTCTCAAAATGTAAAACTCACATCAAGGATTTTCCTAACACTCTCAAGAAAATAGAACGATCAAATCTAGAGAGCTCTAAACCGACTAAGTGTGTGTAATGTGTGTAAAAGTGATAAGTTACAACTCTATAAACTCAAATCTACATACACAGAGTCTAAATACAGGTATATATACACAGAGATACGAATTAGACTCGTGTGGGTCGGTTGGACACGCGCACAGAAACAGAAACTGTCGCACATGTCTGACTGTAACTGCTTCGGTCGTTCTGTCGTAGTTTCAACAACCATGGAACTACTAAATCTGCACAAGAGCACGTTAATAACAACATGAGTATATGGTGGGGTCCACATAGTTGTTGGAGGGGAAAATTATTTCTATTTATAGAAAGAAGACATTTGTAATGGGACATCCAAAAATAGTAAGTAGGACATTTGGAATGGGACGGAGGGAGTATATATTTGATATTCCCATTCTTATACGTGCACACTTTTGAAGCATAATGTATTTGGGGTATGTGTAATGACCCATAATCCCCTCCTTGAATTTCCAATTCTCTATTTTGATTTATGAAGGCAGTATTACTTCGTGAGCATTTATTTTTATTGGTTTTAGTTGAATTTCCTGAAGCTAACATACTGATTTGATGGAATTCAATATTAGATTAAGAAGTATATATAATTAGGGGTTCAAACTATTACAGCTGAAAGTATATAAAATTGGGGTTCAAACTACTGACAATTGTAACATATTGCGGCTCTGGTTTCAGAATGTGCAGAAGATTAAGAAGCTTAATATAGTGATGGTGAACGAGATACAAAAGCGCAGGTATATCAGTTGTCGGATTGGAATTTTGCTGTGTTCTTATTTGGCGTCTAACATTTTCCAGTTTCTCAAATGCCTCTTATTCTTTTGCGGTTTTCTGATTTGCTACCAATTATGCATTGCAAATTAAAATTTCAGTTTCTTGACTACCTAATCCTTGTTTTGTAGTAGTTTCAGTTCCCTTGTGTTAATTTTGCATTGACTAAAACTCACTCAGGAACTATATTATTGTGGATCTGTTCTAATGCCATAATGATAAATAAATTTGTGTTTAATAGTTGCGAGAAGGTACGCTCGAGAAGCAAAGTTTGGTTGTTCTGGTGCCCTTGAGTCCCTTATTGTTGAATTTTTTAAATTTGCAGTCAATACAAATTCTCATTAAATCCACTTGATAACTCATACATCAATAAAGACTCAAGACACATGGGTGCTTTACTCTCTTAAAAGTAAAGCAGATTGGTCATGTTGTGTACTCACATATACATTTTGTCAACTAAACCAGTTTGGACAATGATTATTATTTTTTAATTAAAGCAGTAGATTTGGCTTTAGACATATCTCCTATATCTGGTTTATCTTTGAATCCAGTAGTCAGTAGACATGCTTTTTACAATTGGTTCACCTTTACGAAAATAGGATTGTTTATTTTTTTCCATAGTTACTACATATATTATATATTGATGCAATACTTTGAATAAGTTATGGATATGCCGATTTGGTTATCAGGATCTTGGCGTGTATATACTTTTTCGAATATCCGCAGGACACACCAGTAGGGGTGATTGTGATACTTAAATCTTTTGTTTAGTATATTGAGATGGATTCTGTCTTTATGATTCATTAATTTTTATAGGCTAGCTGACACATATTGGACAGCTGCGTTAGACATATCGATCCATGCCTTTCTTGTGAAGACTTCGAACCAAGTTGCCAGTGATGCTGGAGCCTGGTACATATGCAGATATTTTGCATTCAGCACAGTAATAGTATTTTTTTTGATTGAATGTAGTACAATTTTGTAGGACACATAACACAATTCTATGCTGCAAATGTAGTATGCTCAAGTGTCTATGGTGGCACAACTCCATTCAATGGCCGTGCTGTTGAACAAGAGCCCAGAATCCAGATTATGAATTAGCTATCATTGAATGAGAGGTACGATGTTACACACAAATGTCCAGTTTAGCATGCTTCTACATATTGTACTTTTACATCTTGTTCATGTCTTGTTTTGAAGTATATGATGCTTCTAAGCTAGATTGTGTTATGCAACAGACACCATTCAAGGATTTCTGAAATGCAATTAGATTTTTCAGCAATAAATCAGTCGGTCTTTACACCAATAAATCAAGGATTTCTTTTTCCATTTCTGCTACACATCTCTACCCACTGGCAATCCCCTGCTTCGGATTTCAGCCAAGTATCACGATCCTGTGATTTAATGTGTGATCCCAAATTTTGACCGCAGTTCTTTTCTTACGTCACCCAAATTGTCCATATATTTAACATAAAATTGAATAGAGATATAATTTTTTTTTAAATTCAATCATAAAAATTTATATTTTGCAGAAGAGCACCAACTTTATGCAAAACGCCAATTCATTTATTTTGTCTTATCATGTTTTTTTCTTATTAAAGAAACAAACAGTTCCATATCAATGAAAATAATAGCCATCATCATAATGTGAACGGTAACAGTCCTACTCTTATAACATTAGCTAACAACTATACCTCTTTCAAAGGATGTTATAATATTTATAGGACATTGTAACAACAATATAAGGAGTATTTTTTTCTTTTTCCACGGGCAGTTGTATATCCAAAATATGTTGTGCATCGCACAACGGAATTTACTAGTATATATATATATATGAGCTTGTTTTAAATTATTTTCTGCAATACCTTAGCCTTGCATTTCTCAAGCGAGCTCGAATGAGTCATGTCTCGTTTGGGAGGTGTGGCCGTGGCATCCCTACCTGAGTTAGCAAAATCGGGGTGTTACACTGGGCGCGCCAAAATCTGTAGGTGCAAAAATGCGTAGACAGAAACTGCAAAATAATTTTATTAATTTCACAAGAAATGTCTACAATTACAGAGAATTTGAATGAATTTAAAAGAAATATAAGAAGATCAAACGATATTAGTGTTCGACTTCTGGTACTCATTTGATTCCTCCAACCTTGAAGACTTTGAAGTGCTTTTAGGCTGCTTTTCTGACTTCTTGGAATTTCTGCAGCGTTTTGTTGTTGTAGATCTCAAGTGTTTGAACCTTGAAAATGATTAGGGTATGGAAAACGTCTCCCTAATGTGTGACAGGGTGCCTCTATTTATAGAGGAAACCCTAGGGATTGTGGAGGATGGGCCAAACGATGGGCTGATCCGATCCACGTTTCTATCGATTCATTGAGCATGTGGACCTTTCATTTGGGCTTGTTCACATTAACTGATTTCCATGGACTGACCTGCTTCAAGTGTCAATTGGATCATAGGCTTGCGGGTCTTTCATTTGGATTTGTACACATTTGATTAATTTTCTTGGGTCGGCCTACTTCGAGCATCCATTGGGCCATGGGGCTTGTGAGTCTTGCATTTGGACTTGTCCACATTGGCCCAATATAGGTCTATTTGGGGTTGTTGATCCAAATAGCCCAATAAATATTAATAATTATTTCCAAGCATTTAATTTATTTAAAATGCCTAGAAAATAATTAAACTAATATTTAAATTTACACGTGTCGCAGTTTTAGTGGCGAATAAATTTCACGTGTTTACATATATATTGAATAATCAAATTTAAAAATTTTTGTGAACTATAAAAATTTTATGAATTTTAAATCCTAATTTTGTACCAGGCTTAATTTTGAAATTAAACAATATTTAAAAAGTAAATACATATATTTAAATTGTAGTAAATATATTTATCATGTTAAATATTAATAAACATAAAACTATATAATTTTAATTCTTTGAACAAATATATAATAGTATTCCTATATTTAAGAAATATTAAAATATTATTAAATAAATTTAATTAGGTTAAAAATATGGGTCTAAAATATAATCCTATATCCATCTAATGAATTTAAGATAATAGATTTCAAACATTCTTAATTAATGACATATTTTAACTATAAATATTTCATTAAAAATATGGTGTAAACAGTAAATTGACCCTAAAAATATTGATTAATATAAAATTACTAATCATCTAAAAAAATCCATATCATTGTAAACAAATTCTACATAATTTTTTTTTAAAGAAGAAAAGAAAGAAAAGAAAAAAAAAGACTAAAACACATCATAATTTAATTGTTAAACATAATATCCTTAATCCCGATTTATTTCAATATAAATAAAAATGTATATGAAATCCAAAGTAAATTTTTATACAAATTTTTTTATATAAGTAATTTGTATTATTAAAGAATATACGAAATATTTTAGTATAAACAATTGCAAAGATTTGTGAGAATCATAAATAGTTTTGGATTGTAGCAATATTTTTACCCAAAAGCTCTAATATTTTCTTGAAGTCATCATGACGTCCAAACATGATACAAAACATGTTAATATAAACTTTCAATCAAACATATTTACTATTTTATTTTTCACAAAGAATAACTTAAAATGAACATTTAACATAAATATAAATATACAATACTAAAGTTATCAAGTTTTCCACTTGCTCTCATTATTTTAGATATGAAAGCGAAACTATTTATATTTAATTTTTAAGAATAAAAATAATTTATTTTATGTTATGTCCACTTGGTTGTGGGTTTAAATTTTCCTTCCATCCTCTTATTCTCTCATTGATTTCCCTTTCAAATTTTTGTTAGATGCATTCCAACTACCATTTTAAACAAAAGACTTTTTTTTTGGTAAACAAGTCTGAGAATGCGGGCAAAGAGAAAAAGATAAAGGAAAACCGTAAACACATCAAAAGACATTGAATCTCATATAATACAAAAATAAAATTATATCCTCATATAAGTTCAACACCCGTGCACAGCGGTGAAAAAATCTAGTGATAATAATTGAGAGGCATTTTTTGCATATACATGCTTCTAAATGAAAGAAATAACCTTTTCCATAGAAAGTCTCTCTCATAAAAGTGACACAACAAATAATCCTCAACATTCAATGATCACCAATATTTCACAAAAACCATTTACAACATTCTAACTAACAAATCCAGCGCAAGTCACGACTATGCACAGAGACAGAAAGAAAATACAGAGAATGGTGAGTTGCAGACAATCCTAAACTCTGGAAGGCCAAAGCAAACTAGCTACAAGGGTGGCAATGAAGAATGAGATAATAGCCAACAAAGAATCCTTAATTGGGTGTGCTAAACTCAATGATGGGAGATAAGGCGTTGGTTTATTTCCCTGTTAAATGAGTAGGATTTAAGCACATTTTTTCGATCAAATTGATCGTTGGATTTAATTGTTGCCTGTGGTTATTCAACTAGACAAATGTACCTTTCGCACTGCAGAACACAAATCAGGTTGCCGGACAATGTATATCTGATCACCAAGGCTGTCGTACATATCCTGATTCCTATGCCATGTCCATAATGCATGAGTCGAATTCACAACCTAAATATGCATGAAGTTGAAGAATACAGAAGTCTTAACGAGAGACATGGAAGAAAGTGAAATGAAAAACCAAAAAGCAAAGGCAAATCAAACAAGAAATAACATACTCATTTACCTCTAGTATACCATGTCCGAAGCTGCTTTCTCTATAGGCGCTCCACTCTGGTTGTCTATCCCAGCAGAATTTTCGTTTCGCTGTTCCAAATGAAAAGTTTGTGTGGCATACACTTCCGAATTCAGGCACATTGTCACCGGGAGAAGGGCACTTCCCAGGTTCATCTGCATGATCAACATCGACTCTCTCAATATTGCCCCCATCTCCTATTGTTATGTACACTGGCCCACACTGATCCAACGTGTAGTTGTAGACTTTATTTGTCCGCTCATATGCATGCACCTACAAGAACATTCTAATTTCTAGCATTACACCCAAAAGATATGATTCTACAGTGCGATGGTTTTGAAGATATTGCCATTAAATTATTGGGTTCTGTGAATTATACTGCACAACTTTACATGTCCAGAAAAGACTATATCCACTCCATATTGATACAGAATTGCTTCCATTTCCAGCCTCATGCATTCGAACTCCTGATAATGCGATGAGTAACTATTGTACCAAGGCGGATGCCACGTAGCAACCAGCCACGGAGTCACGTTTCGATCTACATTTTCAAGGTCTTTCTCCAGCCAAGCGTACTGCGCACCTTTACAAGTGATCAGTGATAAGACAACTTGTAAATTGTAATCAATCCTTCCAATGTACCTATATTCTTGTAGTACAGATATGAATGGATCACCTGTTTGATTGTAATCCACATATGCCCCCAGCATTATAAAGTGTATGCCTCCAGCATTGAAAGAATAGTAGAAGCTACTGTTGGAACCAGACTCGTTCAAAGGAACAGAAAACCGTGTCATGTAAGACAGGAATGTAACGTTTGAAGCCTGAGGCTCGATCTCATGGTTACCTTCAATCACCATCATCGGAACTCTTGATATCAGGGGCTGCATAAACCTGGTATTCCAGTTTTGAGGATCAATTCAATGTTTATCAGAGATCAAGGTACAGCATGTCTGGATATTAGTTTTAGAAAGTTTGATTCTTCCAACTTTTCAAGTGAGCCTGATTTTAGTTTTGCAAATGCACCATCTCTTAGATTGATGCAATATGGTCAAAGAAGAACATTTGCTTGATATTCTGGTGAAAAAGAAACTAATGCCACAGAGCTCCATCAAGTAATTTCAAGAAAGGTAGTTGTGCAAAGAAAAACCAAAAACAATTCACCTCCCCCATCCGTCCCAACGAGGTTGAGATGTTTCTCTGATAGGAGAATTAGGAAATGAACAAGAGTAACAGGACGCCCCATCCCCTCCGGTTGTAAGATACTGATTTGCATAAGATAAGTCCCCAACCATCAAAATTAGTGAAGGATCATTCGATATGAGGTGGTCAATGGTTGTAGTCGAGTTGCTTGTAAGTCCTAAATCTCCAATCAATGCTATCCGAGCAGGATACTTCCCAGATCCAGGCAATGGCAATGTCTCGAACTCAAGCTCATCACTCATTGCGGCTAAAGAACTATCCCCGCACTTATAATAATACTTTGTTTCAGGCTCGAGCCCTGCAAGGAACCTTAAGAACTCACCCTTTGAAAACCATGCTAATTTGTTAATAAAACAAAGAAACACAGCACAAAATTCTCAATAATTTGAATCAGATAAACATATCTTCAGTAGAATCACGGAATAATTCTAAACAAGACCCTTAACTTCAACCAAAGAATCTGAGAAAAAAATGAATAACTGAGTATTTACCATCAATTCGGACGTGATGAATAATCCCAGAGGTGTAATTCCAGAGCCCTTCAAAAGGATACAACTGACTGTAGACAACAGAAACCCCTCTTCTCTTTTCATTATATCTCCCAGACTCTTTACCATACCACACTTCACTAGCCACAGTTGCTGGATCAACCGGCGTCACATTGAGCCCAATCTGTGCATCCCCTTCACCACAAAAGATAATGATTCCCCCAAAATAAAGAGACAAACAAACTCTAAACCCTGCAATTTTTAAAACACGCAACAGACAGAAAGTACCAGTGATCCAAGAAACCCAAAGGGAGGATGGAGTAGACAATGCAAGAGCAATCTGTTCGGGGGAATTCGAGGAGGTTACATTTTTCCTGAGCCTGGGATGATCCATGGGCAGGTCATCACTTCCGCGGCGCAATGAGGAATCAAATCTGACGGTCACAGGCTTAAAGGGACCATCTAGGGTAGTTGGAATAGGTGACGGTGAAGCAGCCATAATGATCATAGGTGTGAAAAGAACAATCTGAAGAGAAGCAAATCGGGACAAAGCACAGGCCTTCATTGAGGGATGACGACGGTGATTCAACAAAGCATAAACGAATCAGAAGACATGGCACGCATGGTTGATGGATGATCGATTATATAGGGACAAAAGTGATGGAGGAGCAGCATCAGAATGTCGGATGGAGATACCCGCCAAGAAGTGGAATATTCTCATATACTATACTACAGTCTACAGTTTGATGAGAATGAGAATGAGAGGTCAACTATATTATTACTATGCGGTCGAAAAGATCAAGGATATTTTCTTACAATTCATCGTCATGTACGTATCTCAGACATATTAACGTTGTCTCATTAATGTGTTGTCCTGTGATCCTTTCACATCTGATACTCTTCAAACTAAGGCCCACCGTTATACAAACTGCCTGACTCACATCTCCTAGCTAGTAACTACCTAGTTTTTTTTTTTTTTTTTTTTTTTTTTTTTTTTTTTTTTTGAAAAAAAGTGTGTCGGAGAGGGATAGGGATAGGAGGCAGGGTGGGAACTGAACCCCAAATAAGGTTGGAAGTCGGGGAATATAAGGTTGGAAGTTGGGGAATATAACCATTAGACCAATCCCTCATTGCCATTTTCTTTCTTTCTTTTTTTTTTTTTATAAGTTAAATAGCTTTATAAATAAATAAATATATACATCCTGGGGATGTGGACTTACTCTAGTGGTCAAGTCCCCCGACTCCTAACCTATAAATTGGGGTTCGATTCCCCATCCGGCCCCTATCCCACCCCTTTTTATATCCCTTTATAATTTGTTTGGCATGAGCCCCACCATCATTTTCTAGCCTGTATAGGCTTTTAGAAAAAAAAATTTATATAAATAAATATATACATCCTCATATTATATTTCAATTGTGATTAAAAATTTAAAATGAGAGTTCGGCCAAAACAAATACCCAACCAACGTACGGTATTATTAGTTGTGTTATAAAAAGTAATTCTTTTTTTTTTATGTTAAGCTGAATATAATTTTGAAACTTAAATAGATGACTAAATAAGGATTAAAAGAGGGTCAAGAAACCCTTACATGACCAAGCCCCCTCCTCCCCAACACCAAAGAAAAAAAAAAAAAATTTAACTGAAAACTCGATCTAGGGATTTTAGCTAAGTAAGGCAGTTGGTAACAAACGCTAGCGTTTAGCATTTATTTTTTAAAATACATAATAAAAATAGCATAAAATCTATACATAGTAAACATACTAAATTTTAATCTCTAAACTCTAAATGCGAACGCTCATCTCCCCAACTTTTAGCTTTCCAAACTCGACTCTAAACTCTAATTTAAAATTTCATTACCACTATAAGGTTGCTCAGTGCCTCGGTATTCGTCTGTCACACCGATGTGCGTCTTTCCATCAGATACCGGTCATCTTCTTGATCTTCAATTTTGTTTCACTTTTTCTTGATGGTTGAAGAGTCCTTATTTTTTCTATTGTCATTTCGTAAAGAAATTTATATGTTAGGAACTGAAAAATTCGGTACCTAATGTTTCTTTGCAAAAAAAAATGCATTTTTATTTTTATTCTCTTTATTTTATTTTTATTTCATCCGTTCTCTTTTAAATGATCTATTTGCATAGTATCAACTATTCATTAAGTAATTTTAATCAAAATTTTAAAATAGTTATATAAGAAAATATATAGTCAACTGAGATGTTATTAGATTCATTTAATCACGTAATTTTATAATACTGATTCTTTATATAATTTTTACTTATATATACAATTTGAGTTATTAACATTTAAAAATGTATATTGAAATGAGTGAAACACATAAGTAGAGCATTTAAAAGAGAACAAAAAGTATTTATTGAGAGCCCATGTCATGGAAATTACAAAGGTGATGGAGAGAATGGATAGGGGGTCAGGAGGGAAATCAAACTCCCAACCTTAGTTTGACACATTGTTAATTGGTTGTTTTTTATATTCGAAATGCCAAAAAAAGAAAGTGAGAGATAAATAATGGGATTGAATGAATATTATTTATTTTAATTATATAAAAGTAATAATAAAAAAAACTTAAATATGCCATTAGAACGATTTCCACTTTTGAGCCATAAGGAGGCGATTTGAACAACACGCGGCCCGATTTGGCCCTTTTTCTGGTTCCGACATGCTTGTAGTGGTCCAAAACTCTAACTGAAAAAATAATAACAAAAATATGGAAATAACTCCTTTTGATGGCTTAAAATATTATTCTCTCTTCAAAATTATCTCAATTTAAAACTTATTTTCACCATTAATTTCAAACTCCAAACTCTAAACTTTAAACTTCAAACGCTAAACTCTAATTATTTCCCAAACAGACCCTAGCTCGGTCGTAATTTCTTTTCTCATTCGTTTAATATATATCAGGAAATTAAGGAATATTAAACTCTATAAAATATTTAAGGAAAAAAGAGAAATGGCATGTCATGTTTTAACATGAGACTTGAGAATGTGAGACTCAAATGATGAAGTTATAAGAAAAACAGTATATTGTACAACGTATATTTGTATGGTCGGATTTGTAATAATAATAATAATAATAATAATAATAATAATAATAATATATTATCAAAAATTAATCATACATCGAAGCTGAAAATAATGGGAAAGTAAAGATAAATATTGTACATAGTTAGAAAACAAATTGGTGGACACTACCGACGTACGTAGCTTGACTTACGGAGTATTAGAGAATGTCAGTGAGATCCGCAACCAGGGCCGTGTAATCAATTTTGTTGGCCCGTTCTTAAAACAAATATTTTTAGGTGAATACTAGGGTATCCCCAGGCCACATTGGACCCAAGACCGTTCTTAAAACAAATATTAGGACCCATTTATTATATATAAAAATATTAGTTACAAAATTTTGAAGTTATTTGAGAAACACAACACTAAAAAATATATACTCCCTCCGTAATTTAAGGATGTAAACATTTGTATAGTAAACACTATTTATTGAATAAGTTTGATTCGACCTTCTAACATTGTTATATAAGATAAAATATAGTCAAGTGACACATAATTTTAAAATATTAAACTTTTATAAAAAATCTAACACAAAATTGAAGTACACTATTTTTTTGGCGAAGCCCACAAAATTGTACATTATTTATTATGAAAACAGACGTGAAACTAAATTTAATATAAAATTTAATAGAAAATTTAACAGATGATAGGAGACGAAAGTATTTATTAGTGAATACACGTAAAATTAAAATCAATAAAAGGGATTCTTTTATAGAGTATATGTGATACAAATAATAATTCCAATACATATAAAACCATAATATACACATATTACATAAAATAATTTTTAAAATAAATGGGCCTCCAATTTTTGGGGCCCTGTTCCATAGGCCTGGATGAACATGTTGTTCACCTGCCCTGTCCGCAACTTCTTGGGTTTCATGGGCATCCACAGGTTCATTGAGGAATTCTCCAGCACCGTCAAACCTTTGACTAGACTATTGAGAAAAGATATCATATTTCAATCGACAGATGAGTGAAGGCCCTCGGACAACTATGTCGGTGCTACCTGATGATGACTCGAGTATGACGTGTTCACGACAAGGGGTTGGTTGTGTGTTGATGCAACACGGAAAGTTAATAGCATATGCATCACAACAGCTCAAGCCAAATTAGCTACACATGACTTAGAGATGGTAGCGGTACTACGCACTCTCAAGAATTGGAGGCAACACTTGTATGAAAGCTAAGTGCAAGATATACTTAGATTACAAGAATCTAAAGTATTTGTGTAAACTAGTGCACATGAGTGGCAGTGTAACGCCTCAAAAATTCTAAACCAATTTTTGTGGCGTCACTGCCGTGTTATCTCCCATAAAGTGTTGGCCAATCAATTTAAGTTTGATAACATGAAGCCTGGTAATCAGAAAATCCAACACAACATAATATCAGAGTAACTGAGTAAGCAACAGAAATAAGTTCATCACATAATCATAATATCTCAGCTACAAGCCTCATACAGTACCTCACCTCGGTACTCACATCAACCTGTCCAAATGCCAAGTATACAGGGGAATAACAAAACAACAGTTCTCAAACCAATTCCAACAGTCAGATAAATCACAGAAAGATAGCATAGGATCTAATACACCATATTAATCAACAACATAATAATGCAGTCCTACTAAATCACTCAGCCCCAAACCCATCACCATGATCATGCTCTGCGTCCTCCTCAGGAGTATCTATAAGAAAGACAAAATGCAAGGTGTCAGTACATAAAGTACTGAGCAAGAGTAGGAACAGCTGGATAATGAGGAACAATATTAACATGGTTAAATAACAGTTATATAATTGCATAATTAAGTATATAATTCAAACATCACACCATCCCATACTGGTGCTTCAATCACGTCATACACTGCAAAACAATAATGAGATGAATGATGAATGAAATGCAATGACCTATAATGTCTATCTACCTTAAATGAAGCACAGAGGTATGCCTAGCACGCATCCTAAGTACCATGGTCGGTATTCCTCCCCAAATAGGGTCCACACCCTACTGGTGTCGGAAGAGATACCCACAGTGCCCCGCCGCGGACATTAAAAGCTAGCGTGGCTTACGGTCTAGCGGGTCAGGCTACAGATCATCATGTCCTTATTAGCACCTCTTGCTACGGATCATGATGTCCTTATCAGCCAACATTCAGGCTACGGATCAATATGTCCTTATCAGCCAACAATCGGACTATGGATCATATTGTCTTTATCAGCCAAAGATTCAAAATACAGATTATATCATCCTTATCTGCCTTTAATTTAGACTACAGATCATATAATCCTTATCAGTCTACAATACCCAGGAGTTTTCTCCTTAAAGCATTAATCAATTCACAGTCACAGACATGCTCAGACACAAGTCAAACACATAACGACAAGATCAACAACCCATCACGAGTCAAATATAGTCATGGGTGTGCCAAGCCCACGTATCGGCACTCAAATCATAATCATCAAATCAGAAGCAAAGCAAGGTTTCATCCTATACTAAGGCATGGTAGATCTTCCTAAGTCGAAATGAAGGTTCATAATGTATATCAACGTTACTTAAGCAAGTTATAACATATTCCGAGGCGTAGGAACGAGTATGAAACGATAAAATACGAAAGGGAACGAAAAACGGAAGAAAACAGCAAATCGGGCGTGCAGGTGACTTAGGGGGCGCTAATGTGGCGCGTCAACCTGATTCCAGGCGCCACACAGGCAATGTGGCACCTGTACTGCAGACTCTACAGTCTGGGGCGCCGAAGTGGCGCTCCAGGCCACTTTTGGGTGAGCAGGGCAGAATGCGTGATTTCAACCATTTTCTTCCAATCTTCCCCCACTTTGAGCTAAATCCTACTCTTTCCTTGTCTTTATGGGGTCCAAATACTTCAGTGTCAGCTCCCAAACTTCTCCAACTCCAATTGCAAGCTTCCAAACCGCTCAAGAACACTACAAGGCAAGATTGAGCTTCAAAATCAACAACTCAAACAAAATGCTCAATATCAACATGCACAAGGTATGAGCCGAATTTTCCCAAAATCATCAACCAAGAAGAGTCTCAAAGTTTACCTCAAGCTCCTCAACACAATCCCAAGACCCGATTGAAGACCCAACACCAAAATTCAAACCAATCTACAAGAAATCCACCCAAACACCCAAATCCCGTCACTAACTTCACCCCCACCAAAAATCACTTCTCAAACCATGGAAACAAGAATTAAATGAAGAAAATCACTCACCTCAAGTAGTATATCAAGTTCCCCTCTCGATTTTGCACCAAAATCACCAACTTAGCAAGAACTTGAAGACCCCTAACTAGGGCCAAGAGGGGTGACGGGAATGGGGGTGAGTTGGGAGTGAAAATGAGCTTCCAACTCCACAAATCTGATTTTTAACCCTTCCAAGTGATCCGGGTGGGGTCATGGGTCGGGTCAGAATGTGGCTAGAGGGTTACACCACTTGTCTTGACCACATTGCACTAAATTGAGCACTTGAGCTCTTATTCTCTTGTGGGTTTGAACCCACTTATTCTTCCACTTCATTCAAAATAATACCTACAAAATAATCCATAACATTTATCTTACTCAATTAACCACAATTAATTAAATTAATCATGTGTTAATTAAATCGGGGTGTTACAATCCCTCCCCCTTAGGATCATTCATCCTCGAATGAGAAAGTATGGATTAAAACATGTTACCTTATTGAATTGGAGCTAGGTCCAATTCAGGATAACGCTCCATCATGCTATCTTCGATCTCCCAAGTGGCATCTTCTACTCCATGTCTAGACCAAAGTATTTTCACCATCTTGATCACTTTGTTGCGAAGTACTTTTTCCTTGGTATCCAGAATCGCCATGGGATACTCCTCATATTCCAAGCTCTCATCCAACTCCACTTCATCCGATTGGATGATTTTGTCGGAACGTACTCAATTGTGACACATGAAAGACGTTATGTACGTTCCCCACCTTAGTTGGCAAATCCAAACGATAAGCCACCTTCCCAATCTTCTTGGTGATTTCGTAGGGACTAATAAACTTGGGGCTCAATTACCCTTTTTTACCGAATCTTATCACACCCCTTATAGGTGACACTCTCAATAACACCCAATCACCAACCGCAAATTCAATGTCTCTCATTGACAAGTCAGCATAGCTCTTTTGCCGGTCATGAGCCTCCTTCATTCTGTCTCTGATCACCCACACCACTTCTGTGGTTTGCTCAATGAGTTCAGGACCCATCTCTACTCGCTCTGATGGGCCATTCTAACACAAAGGTGTCCTACACTTCCTCCCATACAATGCCTCAAAAGGAGCCATCTGAACACTTTCGTGATAACTGTTGTTGTATGAGATTTCCACCAAGGGTAGGTGTTCCTTCCACGTTCCCTGAAAGTCCATAACATAAGCCCTCAACATGTCCTCCAAGGTTCTAATGGTCCTCTCTGTTTGTCCATCAGTCTGAGGATGCCATGCGATGCTCATACTAATCTGAGTACCAAAAGTTGCTTGCAATTCTCTCCAGAACCTCGACAAGAACCTCGAATCCCTGTCTGAAATAATTTCCTTCGGCACTTCAAACCGTCTAACGATGTGCTGAATGTACGCACCAGTCAATTGTTGCATATTCCAATTCAATCTCATCGGTATGAACACATCACTCTTGGTTAATCGGTCCACAACCACCCAAATGGCATCCAACCTGTTTCTTGTCTTAGGCAGCCCCGTGACAAAGTCCATGGCAATGGACTCCCATTTCCAAGTGGGAACCTCCAAGGGTTGCAATAACCCCGCAGGTCGCATATGCTCTGCCTTAACCTTCTGACAAGTAGGGCTCTTAGACACAAACTCAGCAACCTCCTTCTTCTTACCCTTCCACCAGCAATTCTGTCTCAAGTCCTTGTACATCTTCACTGATCCCGGATGTACAGAGTAAGATGTACAGAGTGCTTCCTCCATAACCTTCCGTTCCAGCGCCTGATCCTCAGAAGGCACACACCAACGGTCTCATACTTAATCACACTTCTGCTATCAACTGTGAATCCGTCTGCCTCGCCTTGTCGAATCATAACTCTCAATGCATCATATCTTGGCTCACAGCTTGACTCAATCTGAGCTCCTCGAGTAGTGAAGGCATCGCTGCCATAGCATTCAATCTCACCTTCAAGCCGTAAGGAATTGCAATAATGCCATCCCTGCCTAACTCCTGCCTCAACTTCCAAGGGAGAGTGATCGGGTTCAGTGCACGTCCTTTTCTGCTGAGATTTGCTTTCCCCTTCCATGTACCGAATGCTAGTGTCATTACCCTGCAAGAACTTCAACCACCTTCGCTGCCTCCCACTCATGTTATCTACAGTGTAGAGACACTAAAGATTCTTGTGATCCGAATAGATTTGACACTTAGCACCATAACGATAATGCCTCCAAATCTTTAATGCATGCACAACCGCTGCCATTTCAAGATCATGAGTCGGGTAGTTCAACTCGTGAGGCTTCAACTGCCTAGACGCATACGCAATCACATTCCCATTTTGCATAAGTACGCATCCAAGTCCGCGGTGAGACGCATCGGGTATAGACCTCATACTCACCCGATTCATCTGGAAACACCAAAATTGGAGCTTCCGTCACCTTCTCCTTCAATAAATCAAACGCTTCTTGACAATCCTCGCTCCACTGAAATGGTACATCTTTCCTCAACAATTGAGTTCAGGGGTCTAGCAATGCTTGCGAACCCCACAATGAATTTCCTGTAGTATCCCACCAATCCAAGGAACTTCGTACCTCACTAATATTAGTGGGTGGATTCCACTCCAACACCGCTTCTACCTTAGTTAGATCCACAGAGATTCTTTCTCCAGAATGAGAATGATAGGTCCAGGGAAAGCAACCTTATCCAACCAGAAGTCACATTTCGAGAACTTGGCATACAACTTATGCTCCCTGAGCACCTGCAAAACTATTCTGAGATGCTCCTTATGCGTCTATAGATCGGGAGAGTATACCAAGATATCACCGATGAAATTAACCAAACACACGTCCCGCCATGTTCTGAACACACGATGCATCAAGTTCATGAAGACCGCTTGTGCATTGGTCAATTCGAATGATATCACTGTAACACCCCGGATTTGATCACCCAGGCCGGGATGCCACCGCCACACCTCCCAAGCAAGACACGACTTCATTCGAGCTCACTTGAGAGATGCAAGGCTAATGGTATTTCAAAAATAATTTAAAAACAACCAATTCCGGAGGTACTTATATAAAATAATATTCATCCACGTATGATAGTAAATAAGTTTGTGCAGCGGAAATAAAATATAGGGCCGACATGGCCAAAACACGGGTTAACAAGCCCGTATGCAGTCATAATAAAGAAATGTCCAATATAAATTCCCCCGGATGCATGCTCATGCTTCATACTCTGTAACAGGAGAAAATAAAAACAACATTTATCAGTATTAAGGAATACTGAGTAAGACAATCCCTCACATAGCAATAAAGGAGTTTTAAAGTTTAATAATGAAAAATCCATTTTAAGCATGCATATTTAGACGATAATATAATTCATAATTTCTCATAATCGATCAAACTTAAAAATGGTAGTTTCAGGCATAGGCATAAATTTAAAGACATAATTAAAAACGCATGAGTAACGACATAAATAAATAAATAAAATTCAAGTCTTTTAAATTTTTCCCTGTTAACTAAGAAGAGGACGCCACAACCAATTTCTCAAGTATCACGTTTCTCATATGTCAAGTTTCGGAAAATTGCCGAAGCAACCCGCTTATCAAATTTCAGAAACTGCCAAAGCACTCCGCTTATCACGCCATACACAGTACCACTCCGGAGCCTCGAGTAGCCCATTCGGATACACCCGAGAGTGTAGACTAATTTCAATGGCCGTTTTGGCACAATATCACAGTATTTCACATTTCGTCCACTCGGACACGAATTTCAAGATAGAGGGACACCTTGTAGAGCACTCACCCCCTACTTAACATGGAGATCTAGCTCAGCCTAGATTAACGGATTTTTAAGAAAACGTTTTTATTGTTTAGACATATCTCACAAATCGTGTGTTTCTCAAAAGTCGAGTTTTTCAACATAACAACCAAAGTCATTGCCACAGTTTACGCCATTTCAGTTTAAGAATTTATTTCAAAGTCAATCGACTTGAAATTTGTACAGTAGCTCAAAAACACGCTAAAGAACAACTTTTATGTTTTGAATTTTCCGAAATTAGATGAGGAAACAAGTGAACTTTTACAATCTTTGCAAGTCATAAAATCTGTCAACTTTTCTAAAACTGCGCACTGATTTTCAAAAGAGTTTTTGACATAGCAAAAGACCTCCAAAATTTATAAAATTTTATAGGCATTTACACGACACCAAAATAAACAAGTTTTATTAGAGGAATTGTATGCAAAATCATTATGGATTAAGTCAGATTAATTCATCAAGTTCGAACCTAAAATCTGTCAAAGTTTTCTTCAGAAGCACAGTCTGTTCAAATCGAGTTTTGACTATCCAAACTTTAATGAAAATGCACGACATTTTACTGTCATAATCTTGAGACAATTTTCTACAACTTTTATTTTTATACCAAAGATTATTTTTGACCACAAGTGATAGAAAAATGCACATCAAGTTCGACTATGCAACCTTTCATGGTTTTTAGAAAAGTCATGCAATACAGAAAATATCTGACGCATTTTGGGGTATCAAATCTTGATGAAAATGCATAAAATTTTGACACAACCTAGATTAAGATGTTATGAACAAATCTCTAGTTCGGAGTTTTTCGTTTCGGATTCTCGAAATAGGGTTTTTCGGCTAATCTCAGAAAATGCGTAAAAATTGAATCTTTTAAGTCCGATTTTAGTGTTGTAATTAAAACTAATGTTTAGAACAATCCTAAGCCACCAATATTGATATGTAAGGTATTATCTTACCTGATATGAGTCCTAAACAGTATCGGGGTCGTCCGGAATCTACGGATCGTCACGAACGGATCTACTCAACACGATTCTTCCTCCTTTGGCCACGAATCGGAATCGAAAGGAAAAATCTAGGGTTTGATCGAATTTTCAGGTTCAAAAAGATGAACGAAAACTTAGAGAATACTCACCAATAATCTGGAATCCTCAAATTCTTGCTCCACACGCCTTCTTGGTCGGATTTCATCGTCGTAAAGTGATCGGAAAGCAAGAACTTGGTGGTTTCGGGTTTTGAGAGAAGTTTGGAGAGAATATGGGGTGTTGGGGGCTGCTAGGGTTTGCTTGGAGGAAAATAATGAGTCCCAAGACTCCACAATCCGTCCATATACTCCTTCCCTCGACCGGGATTGAGTTACCAAAGTCGGGGGTCGAAAATAAAGTAAGAAATCGTCGAAAACCGAAAGTTGATCGCACACTGTGATACGACGCGACCTCGGTGCAGTATGCCTCCAGACCGTGCGGCCACCGCGCGGCCTCCGGCTTGGCTGCGGCCGGGCCGGGCCGTGCAATCCGTCGGGCCTTTCCTCCTCTCGTTCGGGTTTCTATCCTCCTACGTTCTCGGCTCGGTTTTCCGGGTCATTCTCAGATTACGATTCTTATCCTAAATTTTATTTCGTCCCTAATTGTTTTCGTACTCAAATTCTTGAATCCATTGAATTTGAATTCATCGCCCTTCGATTCCCGTGCAATGATTTATGTATTTAAATCAATTTCGACTTCACGGTTCTTGGAATTAATTCAATTTCCTATGATTAAAAGTTTCGGGTATTACAGTCTACCCTCCTTAAGAATCAACTTCGTCCTCGAAGTTGCGCGACTTATTGTGTGATTGTTTAATCGTTTGATTTTGATTGCTTGTTTGATTGTTTGTTTGATTGTTTAATTATGTGTTGGTGTGTGATTATTTGACTGAACCCAGAATTGAAATTTCTAAGTTGCCTACGTACCCTGTGAAGGGATCAAGTCATTACGTAGTTCAAAACAATTCGAATTTGTTTATTTGGGATACAAAATATTCGGGTCGCTACATCCCCCCCCCCTTAAGATTACAGTTATGTCCCCATAACTGTGGTCGCATCGTCTTGGAATAGGGTCGGGTAACGCTCCCTCATGTCTGCTTCCAACTCCCATATTGCCGTTTCGCTTTTATGGTTCGACCAAAGAACCTTAACCATCCTCACGGTCTTATTTCTTGTTACTCTCTCCATCACATCGAGTATTCGTACCGGAATTTCTTCGTAGCTCAAGTCATCATCCAGTTCAATTCCTTCCGGTCGAAGTACATGTGTCGGGTCATGCACATAGCCTTCAATTGGGATACATGGAGAATATTGTGCACTCGAGCCAGTGGTGGTGGTAAGGCTAGTCGGTATGCTAGACTACCGACTCTTTCTAGAATCTCATAAGGTCCTATATATCGAGGACTTAGTTTTCCTCGTTTGCCAAAGCGCATCACCCCCTTCATCGGTAATATCTTCAGCATGACCTTGTCTCCAACTTGAAATTCTAGGTCTTGCCGTCTCACATCAGCGTAACTCTTCTGTCGGTCTTGTGCCGCTTTCATCTTCCCTTGAATGATCTTAATTTGTTGAGCCATATCCTCAACAAGTTGTGGTCCTACTGTCACTACCTTATCATTCTCTTCCCAACTTAGCGGACTTCGGCACTTTCGTCCATACAGTGCTTCGAACGGTGCCATGCCAATGCTAGCATGGTAGCTATTGTTGTAGGAAAATTCAACTAATGGTAAATGATTTTCCCAACTACCCTTAAACTCTAGGACACACACTCTCAGCATGTCCTCTAACGTTTAGCCTTAAACTCTAGGACACACACTCTCAGCATGTCCTCTAACGTTTGAATCTTTCTCTCCGTCTGTCCACCCGTCATCGGGTGGAATGCGGTACTAATCTTGATCTGCGTACCGAGTGCTTCTTGCACCGTAGTCCAAAAGTGAGAGACAAATCTACTGTCTCTATCAGAAATGATGTAATGTGGTACTCCATGCCGTCTTACCCCATTATCAATATACACTCTTGCTAGTTGGTCCATGGTCCAAGTGTCCTTCATTGGAGTGAATATGGCCGTCTTTGTTAGCCTATCGACAATCACCCATATCTTATTCATCCCTTTAGTTGATCGCGGTAATCCCGAAATAAAATCCATCGAGATACTATCCCATTTCCAACTCGGGATTTCCAATGGTTGCATCAATCCTAAGGGTTTTTGTCGTACGGCCTTGACCTTTTGGCACGTGAGGCATCTTGCCACAAACTCTGCTACTTCCCTCTTCATATTCGGCCACCAGTGATTCTTCTTCAAATCCCTGTAAAGCTTGTCACGTCTGGGGTGAACCGAATATGGCGTGTTACGTCATTCTTCCATCAATCTTTGCTTCAACTCGCCGCACCTCTGGGGCACGCACCATCGTCCCTTGAAACGAATGCTTCCATCCTCATGGATAGAAAATCCTATTGCCTTGCCATCGGCAATGCTCTTTTTGATCTTTTCCATCTCCACATCGTCCGGTTGGGCGAGTCTTATTTCATCAATTATGGTAGACCCTATTATCACTGCGTTGACCACTTCGTTCACTGTGCCGGAATGCACAAGTTCTAAGTTCAACCTCGCCAAGTCCCTATACAACTCGGGCGGTATCACAAGTGAAATCGCCACGTGTTGGGTCTTACGACTCAAGGCGTCAGCTACCACGTTGGCCTTTCCTTCATGGTAGGAAATCTCTAGATCATAGTCCTTGATCAGTTCCAATCACCTTCGTTGCCTCAGATTCAACTCCCTTTGAGTGAATATGTATTTAAGACTCTTGTGGTCAGTGAACATCCGACACTTTCGCCCATAGTCTCCATATCTTCAAAGCGAACACGACTGCCGCGAACTCCAAGTCGTGTGTCGGGTAATTCGCTTCATGAGGTTTCAATTGACGCGATGCGTATGCAATGACCCTCGAATCTTGCATCAAAACGCATCCTAGACCTTCCTTCGAAGCGTCACTGTAAACCTCGAAATCACCATTCTCAGATGGTAGTGCTAACACGGGTGTAGTGGTGAGTCGTTCCTTTAGTTCTTGAAACGCGAACTCACACTCACTAGTCCACTCGTATTTCACTCCCTTTTTCAGTAGCTGAGTTAAGGGACGTGCGATTTTTGAGAAATCTTCCACAAATCGCCTATAATACCCAGCTAGACCGAGAGAACTCCTTATCTCAGTTGGACTCGTCGGCGATGTCCACTCGGTTATCGCTGAGACTTTTTCCGGATCTACTGAAACTCCACTGGCGGTTACTATGTGTCCAAGGAATGCTACTTCCTTCAACCAAAATTCGCATTCGGACAACTTCCCATAGAGTTGATTCTTACGCAAGATCCCTAACACTTGATGCAAGTGTTGGGAATGCTCTTCCTCGCTCTTCGAGTAGATCAGGACGTCATCTATGAATACCACGACGCATTGATCTAACAACTCTCTAAAAACATTGTTCATGAGATTCATGAACATTGCCGGTGCGTTTGTTAATCCAAAGGATAATACTGTGAACTCGTAGTGTCCATACCGAGTTCGAAACGCTATCTTCGGGATATCCTTCTCGGCGATCCTTAGTTGATGATAACCAGATCGCAAGTCTATCTTCGAGAACACTGAAGCTCCCTTCAATTGGTCAAATAAATCCTCAATCCTCGGTAATGGATACTTGTTCTTGAAGGTTACTTGGTTGAGTCCTCTGTAGTCGATACAAAGACGTAGTCCTTCGTCCTTCTTCTTAACGAATAGTACCGGTACTCCCCACGGGGACGTACTTGTCTTATATATCCTTTTTCCAGCAATTTTTCGAGTTTTTCAACTCTTTCATCTCCACTGGTGCCATGCGGTAACGAGCCTTGGAAATGGGTTCCGTTCCCAGAATGAGATCTATGGTGAATTCAAGATCTCTCTCAGGTGGCATACCCGGGATGTCTTCGGGAAACACATCCGGGAATTCTCTTACCACTGGGATATTGTCAACCTTTTCCTCTTTCGCCTCAAGGTTGTGAACGTAGCATGCATACAATGCGTATCCCTTACGCATTAAGCTACATAACTTGAGAGCGTTAACCATCTTGTTACGCCTCTTAGGGGGTTGAGTGTAAAAGATGACTCTCCTTCCTCTACTTTTTGACAGGGTGATTTTCTGCTTCTGACATTCAATCACCGCTTTATACTGGGCCAACCAATCCATCCCAGTATAAGGTCGAAGTCCTTTAAGTTAAATTCAACCAAGTTCGCGAAGAACTCTACGTTCTTGATAACTATAGGAATTCCATTATAACGTTTAGAGCATGATACTACTTCTCCTGAAGGTAGTTGAATTCCTAAACTAATTATCTCGCACTTAGGTAGATCTAGTTCAGGTAAAACTCGTGTTGATATAATAGAACAACTAGCTCCTGAGTCAAACAAAACTTTAAGAGGTACGCTTAAAACGTGAAATGTACCTGCCATCACGTCACCTTGCTCAGGTACGTCAGCTTGGTTTATCACATTGAGTCCTCCCACAGGGCGTCCTTGGTTGCCCTGCTGATTTGGCTAGTTATTCGGGTTCGGGTTCTGCGGAGGGCGCTGGTTCTGGTTGGGATTCGGATTTTGAGGGGGGTCGGAATCCCTGATTGTTTCCATCCCGACGTTTTGATTACGAGGCTGCACTGGTCCCGCAACCAAGTCCTCCCTCTTGGTGATGTTCTCGAGGCGAGTGCGACACTCACGCCTCTGATGACCCATCCGACCTCATCAGAAACCCGCACCCTGTTGTGGGCATGCCCTCGCTAGGTGAGGTCTGCCACACCTTGGGCAGGGTGGTATAGGGCCTTATTGGTTATAATTCCTCCCGTTGTTCCCTCCGTTGTTTGCCTGTTGGGGTCTATTTGGTCCTCCCCGATAGTCATTCCTCCTTGCATTGTTCTCGTTCCTGTTGTCCCTAACCTTCTTGTCTTGGGGACCTCGACTGGGCTCCCCGGTCACTCTCCTCTTCAGCTGTTGCACGCGTGCCACTGCCACGGCACGATCATAAACTGCCTGCAGATCAGGGTAGTGTACTCCTCTGATCACCTCCCTGATGGCCAGATTTAATCCCATCTCAAACTTTTGGGCTTTTTCTATGTCAGTGGGTACCAACCTTGGCACAAAACGACCAATTCCTTAAACCGAGTATAGTACTCTTGGACAGTCTGACCTCCTTGTTTTAAGGATAGGAACTCCTCATACATTGCGGCCTTGGTACTCAGGGGATAAAAGTGATCCCTGAGTAGTTCCGTGAATTCGTTCCACGAATAGGGCTCATCTCCTTCATTCAATCTCCCTTGGACGGTGCGCCACCATTCATCTGCTTCTCCTCCAAGATAGTACGATGCCACGTGCACCTTTTCTCCGCCCGGGCATCTCACTGCATTCAGTAGCTTGTCGAATGTTCGGATCCATTCCCCAAGCTTAGCCGGATCCTCTTCTCCGGCATAATGCGGCGGATGATATGGGTTTACCATGGCTAGGTAATTTATGCGGGCTTCCGGTGGAGGTACCGCCGCAGCCTGGCCTTGGTTAACGTGCGCATTGCCTATGGCGACTAACAGCTCTTCGATGTTCCTTAGTCGGCCGTCCACATTAGGCATCTGGGCTGCAGGCTCTTCCTGCGCGTGTACGCCATCATTTGGTAGCGGTACGTTGGGTTGTCGTGGTGTCTAATTGGTATTAGCAGGAGTGGCCTGGTTACGCGGTCTCCCTCTCTGTGCCATTCTGTTGCAAGCACAAGAGATTAGATTTTTATAAGAATGTGGTAAAGTGTTTGTGGAATGATTTATTGAATAAGAACTGTGTTAATAGGAGTTGTTTCGGAGTTGATAATGTTCACTTGTTGGAGTTTGTATATCAATCCTCTTGGCGTAAGTTTACGCCGAGTTTTAAAGAAGATGATTTTTTTTATTTTTTTTACTTTTTTAATGAACAGGCGACTGTTCAGGTTTTTTTTTCGAATTTAGGGTCAAGGGTTCAGGGTTCCTGGGTTTAGGGTTTAGGGTATCCTTGCTTGATTATTATCTCTTTATTATATATATAAATATATTATTTATTTATTTATTTTAGCAAATACCCTGTATGTTTGTTTGATTGAGTCCCAACAAGGCACTTGAAAAATAATTTTATTAAAATATAAATAATAATTTAAATATACTTGTGTAACTTATAAATGCTCATAATTTTTATTACTCAATAGAATTTTTTTTTTCGGGTACAATCAAAGGAATGGGAATAGTAGTACTAGTAATAAATAGGAATGGTACTAATAGATATACTGCGTCAATATTTTTTTAAGTCTAGAGCGAATAAGTAGGTGCATCCTCAATGGGGTCGTCTTCGTCGCTTGATATGCCGATCGGGCTGGATGCCCAAGCTTCGGGAGTGGGCTCGGGGCTATGAGGAAATATGTCATCGGCTAGGTTGGTCAGCTCCCACCCCAAGTTCTCTACTTGTTCTTCTAGATTATCGTTCTTGTTTTGAAGTGCAACCACTTGAGCTTGGAGTTCAGTGACTTGGGCCTTGAGTTGGGTTATATCATGATGATCAGCTTCCCTAAGGTGTCCCATATGGGCCATGTTAGCTTCTAGCTGCCCTACCCGCGTCTTGAAATAATTTATATATTGTTGAGATTCGAGATAGGCATTGGCTAATTTCATCATAAGGTTCACCATATTCGCGTTTGGTTCGGTCGTCTAGTGTCAACAAGGTAGGTTAGAGTTAGAACATGTCAAGTGTAAAGGTAGGAGATGCAAGAATTTAAATCTTCATACAAGTATGCATATGAGATCCCCCCCCCCCCCCCAACAAAAATTTAATTTATCCATGTGTTTAAGAAAAATAAATTTATTTTATGGATAATAATACTTAAAATGTTGGGCCTCTATATGGGGCCAAAAATAATAATCCTTTGGGCTTAAAAATATTGGACTAAGTAAATAAAAATTTTGGGCTAAAATTTTCTTTTGGGCTCAAAAATTTAGACTTGTATAAAATAATAAGTAAAATGACTTGGGCTAAAAACTTGGGCTTAAAAATAATAATAATAGTTTTTTAAAAATAATGGTTTTAAAAATCAAACTAGTTTTATAAAATAATAGTTTAAAAATAATAATACTAGCTTTAAAAATATTCCGGGCTCTGATAGCAACTTGTAACACCCCGGATTTGATCACACATGCCGGGATGCCACCATCAACCTCCCAAGCAAGACACGACTTCATTCAAGCTCACTTGAGAGATGCAAGGCTAATGGTATTTCAAAAATAATTTAAAAACAACCAAGTCCGGAGGTACTTATATAATATAATAATTATCCACGTATGATAGTAAATAAGTTTGTGCAGCGGAAATAAAATATAGGCCCGACATGGCCAAAACACGGATTAACAAGCCCGTATGCAGTGATAATAAAGAAATGTCCAATATAAATTCCCTCGGATGCATGCTCATGCTTCATACTCTGTAACAGGAGAAAATAAAAACAACATTTATCAGTATTAAGGAATACTGAGTAAGACAATCTCTCCATAGCAATAAAGGGGTTTTAAAGTTTAATAATTAAAAATCCATTTTAAGCATGCATATTTAGATGATAATATAATTCATAATTTCTCATAATCGATCAAATTTAAAAATGGTAATTTCAGGCATAGGCATAAATTTAAAGACATAATTAAAAACGCATAAGTAAGACATAAATAAATAAATAAAATTCAAGTCTTTTAAAATTTTACCCGTTAACTAAGAAGAGGACGCCACAACCAATTTCTCAAGTATCACGTTTCTCATATATCAAGTTTCGGAAAATTGCCGAAGCAACCCACATATCAAATTTCGGAAACTGCCGAAGCACTCCGCTTATCACGCCATACACAGTACCACTCCGGAGCCTCGAGTAACCCATTCGGATACACCCGAGAGTGTAGACTAATTTCAGTGGCCGTTTGGCACAATATCACAGTATTTCACATTTCGTCCACTCGGGTACGAATTTCAAGATAGATGGGCACCCTGCAGAGCACTCACCCCCTACTTGACATGGAGATCTAGCTCAGCCTAGATTAACGGGTTTTTAAGAAACGTTTTTATTGTTTAGACATATCTCAAATCGTGTGTTTCTCAAAAGTCGAGTTTTCAAAATAACAACCAAAGTCATTGCCACAGTTTACGTTATTTCATATTAAAAATTCATTTCAAAGGCAATCGACTTGAAATTTGTACAGTAGCTCAAAAACACACTAACGAAAAACTTTTATGTTTTGAGTTTTTCGAAATTAGATTAGGAAACATGTGAAATTTTACAATCTTTGCAAGTCATAAAATCTGTCAACTTTTCTAAAACAGCACACTGATTTTCAAAAGAGTTTTTGACATAGCAAACGACCTCCAAAATTTATGAAAATCTACAGGCACTTAGAGGCACCAAAATAAACAAGTTTTATGGGAGGCATTTTATGCAAAATCATTACGGATCAAGTCAGATTAATTCATCAAGTTTTGACTATACAAACATTAATGAAAATGCACGAACTTTTACAGGCATGATTTTGAGACAATTTTCAACAACTTTTATTTTTATACCAAAGATTAGTTTTGAACACAAGTGATAGAAAAATGCATATCAAGTTCGATTATGCAAACTGTCATGGTTTTTCGAAAAGTCATGCAATACAGAAAATGTCCGATGCGTTTTGACGTATCAAATCTTGATGAAAATGTATGAAATTTTGATACAACCTAGATTAAGATGTTAGGAACAAATCTCTAGTTCAGAGTTTTTCGTTTCGGATTCTCAAAATAGAGTTTTTCGGCCAAAATCAGAAAATGCGTAAAAATTGAATCTTTTAAGTCCGATTATAGTGTTGTAATTAAAACTAATGTTTCGAACGATCCTAAGCCACCAATATTGATATGTAAGGAATTATCTTACCTGATATGAGTCCTAAACAGTCTCTGGGTCGTCCGGAATCTACGGATCGTCACGAACAGGTCTCCTCAACATGATTCTTCCTCCTTTGGCCACGAATCGGAATCGAAAGGAAAAATATAGGGTTAGATCGAATTTTCCGGTTCGAAAAGATGAACGAAAACTTAAAGACTATCATCAATAATCTGGAATCCTCAAATCCTTGCTCCACATGCCTTCTTGGTCGGATTTCGTCGCCGGAAAGTGATTGGAAAGCAACAACTTGGTGGTTTCGGGTTTTGGGAGAAGTTTGGAGAGAATATGGGGTGTTGGGGGCTGCTAGGGTTTGCTTGGATGAAAATAATGAGTCCCAAGGCTCCACAATCCGTCCATATACTCCTTCTCTCGACCGGGATTGAGTTACCAAAGTCGGGGGTCGAAAATAAGGTAAGAAATCGTCGAAAACCAAAAGTTGATCGCACACTGTGATACAGCGCGGCCTCGGCGCGGTATGCCTCCAGACCGCGCGGCCTCCGGCTTGGCTGCGGCCGGGCCGGGCCGTGCGATCTGTCGGGCCTTTCCTCCTCTCGTTCGGGTTTCTATCCTCCTACGTTCTCGGGCTCGGTTTTCCGGGTTATTCTCGGATTATGATTCTTATCCTAAATTTTATTTCGTCCCTAATTATTTTCGTGCTCGAATTCTTGAATCCATTGAATTTGAATTCGTCGACCTTCGATTCCCGTGCAATGATTTATTTATTTAAATCATTTTCGATTTCACGGTTCTTTGAATTCATTCAATTTCCTATTATTAAAAATCTCGGGTATTACAGTCTACCCTCTTTAAGAATCAACTTCGTCCTCGAAGTTGCGCGACTTATTGTGTGATTGTTTAATCGTTTGATTGTTTAATTGCTTGTTTGATTGTTTGTTTGATTGTTTAATTATGTGTTGGTGTGTGATTATTTGACTGAACCCAGAATTGAAATTTCCATGTTGCCTACGTACCCTGTGAAGAGATCAAGTCATTACATAGTTCAAAACAATTCGAATTTGTTTATTTGGGATACAAAATATTCGAGTCGTTACAATCACCGTAACCTCCAAATGAACATAACGTGTTCGGAAGGATGTTCTCTCTCGGTCCCTTTTTGCTATTCGAATCTGATGATATCCGAATCTTTAATCGGTATTAGAAACGCATAAGTTACCTTCAATTGATCAAACAATTAATCGATCCTCGGTAATGGATACCGGTTCTTGACCGTCACATGATTAAGTCTGCGGTAGTCGATGCACATCCACAACTCCCATCCTTCTTCTCACAAAGATTACTTGTGCTCCCCAAGGCGAACCGCTTGGTTGTGAGTATCCTTTATCAAGTAACTCCTTAAGTTGTTCCTTCAACTCCCTCAATTTTGCAGGAGTCATACGGCAAGGAGCCTTGGCAATCGGCGTTGCCCCTGGCACCAAGTCCATGGCAAAATCTATCTCCCGGGTATCTCATTGGCATTACATCGGAAGATCCCGAGATGATAGGAATTGGCGACACTGCTGGTCTTGATGTAGGTGGTGTGATCTCGTGCACATAGCAGATATACGCCGGGTACCCCTTTCTGTTTAATACAGCAGAAGAGACGGAGGATACATCTCGAACATTAGGGTAATAGATCACTTTCTCACCTTCTTGATTGACGAAGGATATTCTTGGTACTCCGACATCCAACCTTGCCTGGTACTTTGGACAACAATCCATTCCCAGTATGACATCGGAATCCGCCAGGTCTAGAACCACGAGATTAGTGCTGAACTCCCTAATCCTTTATAGTTATACGTGCAATGGGTCATATCCGTTCACTTCGTATTATATCACCAGATGGTAATGACACAGAAGATGATAAGTCATCAAAGGTCTCATCTGGTGTTCGGATATAATATCCGAGGATATAAGTGAACACGGTGCCCGAGTTTAGCACGTTGTTAACTAGCATAGCACCTACACATTCAACAATATGTGGCACTATCCTTATAATGACTTACAATAACACAACATGCTCCACTTAGCACTGGTAATATTCTGAACTGACATGTCACCACTTGCTCCAAGGTGAGGAACTCGCTCCTCTTGACATCCATCATCTGAGGGATTTCGAATGAGATTGCAAGGCGTAGCAGATCGCCTCCCGAGTGAATCTTGATCTCTTCACAAACTCGTTCTCACAAGTTCGCCACCAACGTAGCACTGAATCCACAAGATGCCAATTGAAATGAGTTGGATCGACTCTCTGTCCCTGATTCATGTTCTGCATGATTGAGAACATCTGGGGCATAAGCTAAACGGAATCGAAAGGCATAGGCCTTAGTGGCGGTGGTGGTGAAACCGGTTCGTCTTTATGGTGAAGTCGTCCATCATTTCCCAGAAGTTCATCTGAATGAAGGCCCTTCACTTTAGTGAGGTCATTCCTTTCACCGACATTATACTGCCCATTGTCACCACTTATTGGCCCCGGACTTTCTACGAGACCTTCCCCGCCTCCCGGTTTCCAACTCTGCGCGACGGTATCCTATACTCAAACATAATAAACCATTGAGTAACATTCGGTAGTGACATACCAATTAAGTAAGTATAGATCTCCCGGGATATCCTTATGGATTGGTCGTGGTTTGGCTCACAAACCAAAACTCAATCCAATAAGAGCAACAAGAATATAAGCATAATCAAATGCAAATCCTATACTATATGCATTCCCCTGCACACCTCACCACATACTTGTGTCAAAATTCTAAGCACATAAGAGCACACATGGCTCTGATACAAACATGTAACGCCCCCAAAAATTTTAAACCAATTTTTGTGGCGTCACTGCCATGTTATCTCCCTTAAACTGTTGGCCAATCAATTTAAGTTTGATAACACTGTAATACCCGAGAATTTTGCAACATAAAATAAATAAAATAAATAAAATAAAATAAATAAATAAAATAAATAATTAAACATGATAAATTGATAAAGAATCATAAGAGATGAGGAATGTAATTTAAATTAAAAAGGAATCAAAATTCCGAGAACCCGGGAAGTCGAAAACACTTTAATCAAGTAAATGGTTACACGGAAACCCAACACCGATGGACTCCATAACTCGAGTTCAAATGTAAATTTAGATCCGAATAAAATTAAGATAGGAAATCGGAGCCCGACAATATCCCGAAAATCCGAATCCGAGAATATAGAGGGATAGAAGTCCGAAAGAGAGGAGGAAATGCCCGACGGATCGCACGACCCGCCCGGACCGAAGTCCAGGTGTGGGCCGCGCGGTGGCCACGCGGTGATTGGCTATTGGGCGCGCCGAGACCGCGCCACTCGACAGATTCACCGGTTGCGAGATTCACTCGCCCGAATCCGGATTTTTCGACTTCGGTTGCACACCTTGCGACTCAAGACATCCTAGGGCTGCCTTTGGACGTCCTTTAGGTCCTTTACATCTATAAATAAACATCCTAATCAGCCCCAAACACTTTACAAAACCCTACGGAAATCTCTATACGTATCAAACTCTAATCCCGGAGTCGTCGGAGGCACGAAGGCAAGAAAGGAGACTGAGTTGGACAAAAATCCAAGACTCCCATCGTCGTGGTAAGATCTTGTCCATTCTTTTCCATTCAAGATTCGAAAACGAATCCTAATTAAACCTCTTTTCGATTCTAAACCCCAATCCGGACGCGTTGAGGAAAAACGAAGGATCTCGGAGGGAGAACGAAGGACTGGAAGCCACGCCTCCGAATCGACGAGCCGGAACGACCATAAATCTGTAAGTTAATACTTACATGGTTTGGGAGAATTAAAATTCACTTGATCTAAAGATTTGAATCAAGAACGTAAAATCTGTCACAACTAAAATCCTTACGGCGCTGCGTTTTTGCACTATTTTTCCGAACCCTTAAATCTGTTCAAACGAGAAAACTTAAAAACACGAAAAACGTTCCTAAGACATAGATCTATCTTCTGTAAAAATTTCATAATTTTTCATCGTGTTTTGGCATCCGAAAACGACTGTGAACAGACCCGCCATCGATTTAGATCTTGAAACGGTGATAGATTCTTTATCCGAACTTGAGGTTGATTTTCACCTTAGATCTAGACCGATTTAGGATTGGTGCTAAACATAAGAGTTGTAGATCTATATGTTAAGAACACCTCCATAAATTTTTGGAATTCTTCGTTGAGGTTTGATATTGAATTCGACCCCAAACCGAACTGTTCTAAATTTAGATCTTGAAATCTTGACAGATTCTTGGTCCGATCTTGTAGGCGTTTTTGACAATAGATATATGATGATTTAGATCTTTTGTTGAACATGAAACTTGGAGATATATGTCTTAAGAATTCCCCTGTAAAATTTCATGAATTTTGGAGTTGGTTTGCTATGGTAGATCTCGAAATTTAGGAACTGCTGTCGTAAATATTCGGACAGATTTGTAACCTGATAGAAATCTATGTTTTTGGCTTACTTCCTTAATCCGGATCGAAAAGGTTAAAACACGAAACTTGTTCGTCTCTGTGTTTTCAAGTCACCAGTCAAATTTCAGAATATTCCGACTTAAACCCTATTTTTAATTAATTTTGGAGTAGACAGTGGTTTTGACCAAGTCAAATCTTGAAAATCTTGTTGAAAAGGATTTTAAATGATATCGGAGCGAATAGCATCCTGAGATAGTATATCTTGAGAAACTTACCAAATTTGTGAAATTGATCCTTCTAAAAAAAGGGAAGATTAAAATATTGGGGTTTATGACTAAGCTGGATACTGTCAATTTTGTCTACGGCTTGGGACATAAGAGCCCAAGTGTATGGCTAGTGGACATAAGAGCCCTAGTGACATATTGATTGTATGGTCAGCAGACGTAATGAACCTATTAAAAGATTGACCATGATACTCGTGGACATAAGAGCCCGAGCGTAAGGCTGGCTGACATAAGAGCCCTAGCGATGGTGATCTGTGAAAGAAACGAAGCGAGATATTTGTTTAAATTAAACTCCGGTTAAATTGTGCTTTTAAATTTATGTCGATTTATTTAATTACTTGCGAGCTATATTTACGATCTTATGAAATCTCTGTCTTTTAAATTATGCAATTAAATTATTAGATAAATAAAAATTATGGTGCGTTATGTACATGTTTTCTTTAAATTTAATTAAAGGCTTTGAAACCCCATAATCATGTATGTGTTAACTTACTCAGCAAGTTTTTGCTGACCAAACCATATTGTTTCCACTTTTTCTTTCAGAGCTAAAGAATATGCATCATCATATGCATTCATGGGAATTTTGGGGAAATACTTTATTTTTAAATTTTGCGTTAGACTAGAAATTGCATGAACGGGCCTGTTTAACCCGTGTTTGGCCATATTGGCCCTATTTTTAAATTCCGCTGCATTGTAAATATGTATTTATACATTCCGCTGCAACTTATGTAATACCATTTTCAAATTATATATGAATGGGTTGTTTGAATGATTTAAATTCTGAAAAACCATAGCCTTGCATCTCTTTAGCAAGCTCGGAGAAGCCGTGTCTTGTTAGGGAGGTGTGGCGGTGACACCCCGACCTGGGTGACCAAAAACCAGGGTGTTACAAACACGAAGCCTGGTAATCAGAAAATCCAACACAGCATAATATCAGAGTAACTGAGTAAGCAACAGAAACAAGTTCATCAGATAATCATAATATCTCGGCTACAAGCATCATACAGTACCTCACCTCGGTACTCACATCAACCTGTCCAAATGCCAAGTATACAGGGGAATAACAAAATAACGGTTCTCAAACCAATTCCAACAGTCAGATAAATCACAGAAAGATAGCATAGGATCTAATAAAACATATTAATCAACAACATAATAATGCAGTTGTACTAGATCACTCAGCCCCAAACCAATCACCATGATCATGCTCTGCGTCCTCCTCGAGAGTATCTATAAGAAAGACAAAATGCAAGGTGTCAGTACATAAAGTACTGAGCAAGAGTAGGAACAGCTGGATAACGGGGAACAAGATTAACATGGTTAAATAACAGTTATATAATTGCATAATTAAGTATATAATTAAAACATCACACTGTCCCATACTGGTGCTTCAACCACGTCATACACTGCAAAACAATAATGAGATGAATGATGAATGAAATGCAATCTACCCTAAATGCAGCACAGAAGTATGCCTAGCGCGTATCCTAAGTACCATGGTCGGTATTCCTCCCCGAATAGGGTCCACACTCTTACTGGTGTTGGAAGAGATACCAACAGTGCCCCGTCACGGACACTAAAACCTAGCGTGGCTTACGGTCTAGCGGGTCAGGCTACAGATCATCATGTCCTTACCAAAACCTCTCGCTATGGATCATGATGTCCTTATCAGCCAACATTCAGGCTACGGATCAATATGTTCTTATCAGCTAACAATCGGACTACGGATCATATTGTCTTTATCAGCCAAATATTCAGACTACAGATTATATCATCCTTATCAGCCTTAATCAGACTACAGATGATATAATCCTTATCAGTCTACAATACCCAGGAGTTTTCTCCTTAAAGCTTTAATCAATTCACAGTCACATACATGCTCAGACACAAGTCAAATGCGTAACGACAAGATCAACAGCCCATCACGAGTCAAATATAGTCACGGGTGTGCCAAGCCCACGTATCGGCACTCAAATTATAATCATCAAATCAGAAGCAACGCAAGGTTCCATCCTATACTAAGGCATGGTAGATCTTCCTAAGTCAAAATTAAGGTTCATAATGTATATCAACGTTACTTAGGCAAGTTATAACATATTTTGAAGCATAGGAACGAGTAAGAAACGATAAAATACGAAAGGGAACGAAAAAACGAAAGAAAACAGCAAATCGGGCGTGCAGGTGACTCAGGGGGCGCCAATGTGGCGCCTAAACCTGGTTACAGGCGCCACACAGGCAATGTGGCACCTGTACTGCAGACTCTGCAATGCGGCGCCTCCTCGAGAGTCAGCAGGGCAGAATGCGCGATTTCAACCATTTTCTTCCAATCTTCTCCCACTTTGAGCTAAATCCTACTCTTTCCTTGTGTTTTTGGAGTCCAAATACTTCAATGTCAGCTCCCAAACTTCTCCAACTCCAATTGCAAGCTTCCAATCCACTCAAGAACACTACAAGGCAAGATTGAGCTTCAAAATCAACAGCTCAAACAAAATGCTCAATACCAACATGCACAAGGTATGAGCTGAATTCTCCCAAAATCATCAACCAAAAAGAGTCTCAAAGTTTACCTCAAGCTCCTCAACACAATCCCAAGACCCGATTGAAGACCCAACACCAAAATTCAAACCAATCTACAAGAAATCCACCAAAACACCCAAATCCCGTCACTAACTTCACCCCCACCAAAAATCACTTCTCAAACCATGGAAACAAGAATTAAATGAAGAAAATCACTTACCTCAAGTAGTATATCAAGTTCCCCTCTCGATTTTGCACCAAAATCACCAATTTGGCAAGAACTTGAAGAACCCTAACTATGGCCAAGAGGGGTGGCGGGAATGGGGGTGAGTTGGGAGTGAAAATGAGCTTCCAACTCCACAAATCTGATTTTTAACCCTTCCAAGTGATCATGGTCGGGTCATGGGTCGGGTCGGAATGTGGGCTAGAGGGTTACACCACTTATCTTGACCACATTGCACCCAATTGAACACTTAAGCTCTTATTCTCTTGTGGGTTTGAACCCACTTATTCTTCCACTTCATTCAAAATCATACCTACAAAATAATCCATAACATTTATCTTACTCAATTAATAACAATTAATTAAATTAATCATGTGTTAATTAAATCGGGGTGTTACAGGCAGACAGAAAAGGTGGAGAACTGCCACATCATTGACATATATATTCAATATATTAAGGGGAAGACAAACAGGGTGGCAGATGCACTAAGTAGGAAGGAGCACCAGTAAGTGGCATGTTTGGGAGTGATGCCTAAGTGGTGTTGGGAGCTATTAAGACTTGGGATCCAGGTAGTTCCTCATGGCACAATTTAGTATACCCAGAACATGTTAGTAACAGTACCATCTCTGATTGAGTAGATCTTTGATAATCAGCATGAGAATGGATAAATGAAAGTGCTGAGAAGAATGGTTCATGAAGATAAAGCATTGGGATTCCTAAATGATGATAAATGGGGTGAGCAAACATGGGGACAGATGATTTATTCTAGAGTGCTATGCCCTAAAGAAGAAAGTCTTGGATGAGGCATATGCAACCCCAAACCATGTTCACCCGAGAGTCACTAAGATATACAAAGATATCAGAGAAATACACTTGTCGAACATATGAAGAGAGATATCACATATTATATAGTTAAATGAGCCATGTGTCGGGGTGTGAAGGCTGAGCACATGAAACCGATGGGTCTACTGCAACCACTTGAGGTTCCTGAGTGGAAATGGGAGTTGATTTCCATTGACTTCATGATGGGATTACCCCAAGTGGTTGTAGTAGACCCATCGGCACTCATCACCATTTGAGTTGGATGTCTGCAAGTAGGGGTGGGCGTTGGGTCGGGTTTGGTGGGTTCGGGTTAGTCGGGTTCGGGTTTGAAAATTTATTACCCAACCATTACCCGACAATGGTGGGTACCCGACATGTTGGGTACTCGATCGGGTAGCATACCCACCTCGGGTACCCACCACTTTTTTTGTTTTTCTTTTTCTTTTTTTAATTTTTTTTTATGTACTCTAATGAAAAATGTGTAAATAACAATGAAAAAAGGCAATGATATATACAACCACATCATGATACAAAAGCAAATCCACAATATAACAATAGATGATTGTAATGCAAAACGAGCCGTTTATCTTTAATTAATTAAAATCATTGTAAAATATTTAGTCTAATTTTATTTAAAAAATTAAAAGCTCATAAAATATTTGGCTAATTGGCTCCACACTCAAAGAACAAAGTATCTTTTCCAAATGAGACTTGGCTTTGGATAGTTTTTTTTGCAACACAAGGCTTTGGATAGTTCGATATAACTTTAAAAAATAAATAAATAAATAAAATTAAAAAAAATAAATTAAAAAATTGGTCGGGTTAGTCGGGTACCCGATCGGAAAATTCGGATTCTCTTATGAAACCCGATACCCAACCCGAACTATTAGTTTTGGGTTCGGGTACCCGACTTCGGGTTTTCCCTTTTTTAAAAACCCGACCGGGCCACATTATTTTTCTGGGTTCGGGTTGGGTACCCGATTAACCCGACCTATTTGCCCACCCCTATCTGCAAGTCCTTCAAATGGACAGGGACTTAGAATCCCAATCAGACTACTTTCGGCACTAAAATCAGTATGAGCACTGTGTGGCATCCTTAGTCAGATGATCAGACATAGAGAACCATACTTGAGAACATGTTACAAACTTGTGCACTTGACTTTAAGGGAAGTTAGAAAGATTACCTTAGTTGGTGGAGTTCAGCTACAACAGTAGTTACCATTCGTGTATAAGAATATCATCATTTGAGGCACCGCTAGAAGAATATCACCCTGATGATCAAGATGATTGAGTAGACTATTGAGTTAGTAAGAATCATAAGGGATCGAATTAAAGAAGCTCGGGATAGGTAAAAGAGTTATTCTGATATGGTCCGATGTGAAATGGAGATTGAGGATGGTGACTAGGTGATGCTTCGGGTGTCACCTATTAAAGAATGAGCTATTTTTGAAAAATAAAATAAGGGGAAGCTGAGCCCGAAGTAACATCGAACCTTATGATATAGTTGAGAGGGTTACTAAGGTGGCGTACATGTCGACATTTCTAGGTCAGGTGGGCAGAGCTCACGATGTATTCAACATATCTCTACATTGGAATTTTCTTTCTGACCCGAGCAATATCATCCAACCTGATGAGGTTGAGTTGGTTCTCCATCTTAAGCATGAGAAGTATCCAATTAGAGTGATTGATGTGAATGATAAGGTCCTTTGGAACAAGATCATTCCGATGGCCAAAGTGATGTAGTTTAAGCATGGACTTGAGGATGCTACATGGGAAACCGAGGAGCATATGAAGTAGAACTATCCAACTTAGACTTGTATCCTTTGCACTAAGGTAACATTCTTCCCTTATAATTTTTTGGTGATGAGTATGTTGTTGATGACGCATTTCAGGGACAAAATAATCGTAAGAGGTAGAAAATGTAATGTGTTTGGGCCATTGTATTGAGAGCCCAAGTGTTGTTGTGTATAGCAAAAGATGTTAAGTGGACCAAGTATTGCTAATGGTTGTTGTAATTGTCCAATTAAAGTTAGGTTTAAAGAGTAGGGGAAGGGGACAACCAAGGGAAGAGCTTGAGAAAAGACGGACCCATCTTTACCTATTTTGGTGAAGGAAGCATTGTGAATCATTGGTACTCGATTAATACGTCTTCCTCCTCGTTTTGCTTCCTCGTAGTAACTTTCATTTGTGATTTCAATGGAGTTGGGAGTGTTGACATTGAAGTTGGAGATTTTTGATGATTTTGGTGTAGATTTGTAGACTTGGTGATCTGGGTGATGAATTGAAAGCTTAGAATCATGGTTTGCTTTTCATTCTATATGACAAGGGTTTATGTATATTGTTACTCTAGAATTTATGGTTCCCCCATCTTCTTACTCTCAAAATAGGTTATGGTGTATGGACCTAACTGTGTCTGAATATATGTTGTATGGTGTGAGATTGTAATGGAGAAATTGGAATTCTATTTTATGAAGTTGCATTGCAGTGGAATTGATGGACTTGCCAATGAGCGTGATTGTGATATTGTTGGCAACGCTCAAAGTGTTTTCGAGTCCCGGGCCTTTGTGGCATGATTTTGTGATATCAGGTAGCCCTTACATGTGTTGTTGAATCTCGAGCTCGATGGAGCGAGTATATGTTATTTAGCTGCAGCCGACACTATAACGGATCCCTGCAGGGATAGTGTATGTCGTCCAGACGCGTTGGAGTAGACGATGTCCTCACCTGTGTGGTCATGTAACACCCGAGGAAAAACAAATTCAAATTGTTTTGAACTACGTCATGACTTGATCCCTTCACAGGGTACGTAGGCAGCTTGGAACTAATTTCTAAGTTCAGTCACGAAATAAATCACAAAATAAATCACGAAATAGATCACAAGGACGATAGGAGGAGTTGGAACCAATTTAGACTAGGCTAATTAGGACACGGAAATGTTGCGAGCGATAGGCCGGACTCGTAACAAGTTTAAGGAAAAGATTCCGAACCGGAGACGACCCAAGGAATCGAGCTAACACATAGAAAACCGATAGGGGAAAGCAAGGAAAGACCCGACAGAACACGCGGACCGCCGAACCGGCCAGTCCGGCCGGCCTGCGCCCTCGTCGCGCCGCCGCGCGGCCACCGCGCGGACGGAGGTGTCGCGACTCCAGGGCAGTCCACGCGTGCTCCGCGCGGACAAAGGCCTATGTGCGCGTCACCAGCGCGCCAGAGGCGCAGGAGGTGTAAACTTTCCTTCTATGGCGATTTTCTTGCCAAAAATCCGACCTCAATCGGTGGGAAGTCGATCACAACAATGGGGAAGGGCATAAGATCAGATTTGGGCGCCCCCTCCCCATAATTCTCAGAAAACCTAACCCTAAACACCTCCAATATTCCTCTCCAAGTCAAAACCTCTCCGAACTCACTTTCCGGCGAGTATTCCGGCGACGGCAAGGCGAAAGGAACCAAGCCCTGCCCTCTAGACTCTTGGTAAGCTATTATACAGAGTTTTAATTCGTCCATATATCTCAGAAACTCATATTCTAACCCTTTTTCCTTACTACGATTTCCCGTCGGAAAACGAACAAAAAGCGATCGGAGAAGTTGGCCGTTCGTCGTGACCCTAGGACGTCCGGAAACCCAATCCAGCGACCCCATTCTCTAACTAAGTAAGTTAAAACCTTACTCACAAATTTTCGTGGTTGTTTGTTGTTTAAAACTCGAGATATAGGCTTGTAACAAAAATCGGTTTTCAAAAACCCTATTTTCGTCCAATTTCAAAGACTCGCCTAAAACTCGACCTTCGGGAATTCAAACCGAAAACTTTTCAACATGAAAGTTGTTCCTAACACCTTTATCTATCTTGTGTCCAAATTTCAGCCGTTGACATTAAGTTTTGCTATCCCAAATCACGCCGTAAACTTTCTGTGACAACCCGAACGTTTTAAAACTGTGACAGTTTTCCATATTCGATTTGATGCATGTTTTTCACTCATTTTTCGAATGATTTAACTTTGCACTCCTTAACAAAAGTTGTAGCTAATTGTTTCTAGATTATGCATATAAAATTTCACGGATTTTGGTGTTTATTTGATATGTCAATCGGTCGAATTTTCAGAACTGTTTTAAAACCTATTCGGAACCCGCGAGTATGCAGTGAGTTGTGGTCGATTTTTGAGTACCAAGAATTCATTATTTCCAAATTCTTAAAACATGAAAGTTGTTCCTTAACGTGTTTTGTAGATACTGTAAAAATTTCGCATCAATTGGTTTTGAAATGAATTTTTAATCGGCGTTGCACGAACCTGTGACGGAACCAGTTTTTAAGACAGAAATTATTCTTTGCAATGAACTCGAATTTCGACTCACTTCGGAACCTTATTTCCAAAAACTTAAAACATGAAAGTTGTTCGTGTGTGTGTTATTGAACTACTGTAAAAATTTCAGAATTTTTGGTGTAAGGACGAATTTTTAATTAAGAAAGGCGTAAACTGCCACGAATAGGATTTTTCGAACTTGAGAAAACTCGAACTATGAAAACGCGATATCGATCATTTGATAACATTGAAATACGAACTTTCGAAAAATCCCGTTCACTAGGCTGAGCTGATCTTCATGCTATTATTATCTTTGAGACTGCCTCGTTAGTGGTCTCCTTACTATCTGAGATTGCCTCGTTAGTGATCTCGCGTGCTGTATTTTTGGATCGCCTCGTTAGTGGTCCTACTATCTTTTTGGATCGCCTCGTTAGTGGTCCTACTATCTTTTTGAGACTGCCTCGTTAGTGGTCTCCATTGTTTGGACTGCCTCGTTAGTGGTCCTATATTGAGATTGCCTCGTTAGTGATCTTCCGGTATGGTGTCTTTTTCTTAGTCTACGGGATAAAATGTAAAAGACTTGTGTGAGTGTTCCATTATGCTTAAATCGTATTTATCATGTCTTTAATTATGTATTTAAAATTTATGCATCTTAAATTATGCTTTAAATTACGCTTTTAAAATTAAGTCCTTTAATCATGTTTTTCCGCTGCTAATAAATTATGTATTTTTAAATTCACGTACAGTAAGCGAAATCTTTAGTTTAAACACATGTAACCCCTTTCATTTGTTAGTTAGGAATTAACTTACTCAGTATATTTTTATACTGACAACCGTTGTCATTTTTCTTTTACAGAGTATGTCGAGTGACGCATACACTTGGGGGGATTTATTTATGAACATTTTCGCTTTCTGCACCGTATTACTGTTTTTACTGGGTCTGTTTAACCCGAGGTTTTGGCCGTGTTGGCCGTGATTACTTTTCCGCTGCATTTACCTTATTCCTGCATGATGATTTTTACTATCGTACTTGATTGAAGTATTAATAAATTCCGGATTCAATGTTGAATGTTTTTAAAACTTTGTATACCCATAAGCCTTGCACCTCCTTAGCGAGCTCGGGAATCCGTGTCTTGCTAGGGAGATGCGGCGGTGACACCTCGGCCTGGGTTACCGAATCCGGGGTGTTACAAGTTGGTATCAGAGCCCGGAATTTTATTTTGAAGCTATTATTATTATTAGTAATATTATTATTGTAATTATTTTGATACCAATATTTTAAACCCTAGTAATATTTTTAAGTATATTACTTTTACAGACCACTATTTTTGTTTAGTCCAAAAATTCATTTATAGCCCAAAATCTTAGCCAAAGAAATATTAAATATTTGGCCCACTATAGAGGCCCAACTTCTATCCTTACCCATGAAGTAGATTTATGGATAGATTGCATTTTTAAATGGGGAAAAGGGGGACTTGCACTTGCATGTTGCATATGCAAATTTCATATAGATTTAAATTTCTGCATATCTTAACCTTGCCTGAAATATGTCTAACTCTAACCTCCCTTGTTGACATTAGATGGCCGAGCCCAATGCAAACATGACCAATCTGATGATGAAACTGACCAACGCATACCTCGAGTCCCAACAGCATATCAATCACTTCAAGGCTTGAGTGGGGCATCTAGAGAGTAACGTGGACTACCTGAGACATCTTAGGGAAGCTGACCATCAGGAAATAACCCAACTCAAGGCCCAAGTCGCCGAACTCCAAACCCAAGTGATCACACTCCAAAACAAGGATAACGAACTGATGATGCAAATAGGACACTTAGGAGATGAGCTGCTGGGCCTAGAGGCTGACATATTTCCCCCGAGCCCGAGCCCGGTGGGGACACCCATTCCCATGGACTTATCCAGCGACGAGGACGATCCCATCGAGGATGTACCTGCCTAGTCACTCTAGACTTAGAGATCCATACTGATGCACCATTGCTATTTCCGTTTCGAATGCTTGTAACCCAAATTTTATTTCTTGAATAATAAAAATACAAGCCTATTTTTATCCATACATTCCATTTAATTCTTTAACTACCATGATCAAGAGAGGAACATACAACCCCAGACCCAAAAAAATAAAATAAAATAAATAAAAATAAAAATATAATAATAATAATAATAATAATAATAATAATAAAATAAATAAATAAATAAATAAATAAATAAATAAATTCTACCTAAGTTCTAGCAACCTCTACAAACAGACCCCAATAAATTGATACATATCAAAAGACTAATCTTCATTCAATAAAATTTTCCCCTTGCAAGCAGCTATTTATTTAACATGTAAACTCTACCCCGTATGTCTTATCACACTAGTTAATCTAAGTTCCTCGTAGCGGTTTAGTCAAGCAACGGCGCAAGTATTGTTGGGCAACCCACACACATATAGATACGATAGGAAGGTAACAGTAAATCCAGAAAATCTCAAACCATAAAATAGGCGGAACAATTGAACCATGTCTCTAAGCAGCGATAGACTACTAACACATGTCAAACCCATAACTAAGCAATAACATGACGAAAATATAAATCACAAATCCCAGACAACAGCAACGTCCTCATAAGGAGGAAACTAAACAAAGTACGTCTAATGCAAAACCTAAACGAAAACACGAAACCAAAAGGAGACATCACTGATCGGGAGGCGGGAACTGTCGGCGCATGTAGTCGTCCATCTGCCGCACATAGGCGTACATGTCGGACATGGTGGCCTGCTGCTGAGCCTGCCTCGTACCAAACGAGTCCATACGGGTCTGGTAGAAGTCCAACCTAGCGTCGAGGGCGTCATAACGAGCCTGCCCAGCTGCAAACCCGGCGTCCATACTGACCCGCATCTCCTGCATCATCTGCAGCATCTGAGTCATCTCCTGCCCCTGAGGTGCCACAGCAGGAGGTGGAACTACTGGAGGAGGGGGTGGCTGCTCCGGTGGTACAACAAGGATCAGGCCGCCGTCATCAGGCTGCGGGCGAAGTACAGCACGGGGAGCCCCACGACGTAAGGCGCTACGCCGGTCAGCATAAGTCGGGATACGGTAGCAACGGCCCGGTGCTAGGTCGTACGGGTCTGTCTCCGGTGTAGTGCGAATCCCCTGCGCCGCGCACAACCCACAGATGAGGTGAACATGGGTAATCACCCTACTCCCTCGTCCTCTCCGCATACCCCGCAAGTTGCCTCGATGCAAGCTCCTACATTCACCCTACCGTCTCGCGCGATAAAGCAAATGGTCTCGTAGACGTGATCCAGGACAATGTGGCTCCGAGTGATCGACCAGACGCGCCCTAACCACAGCTGAGCAAGCTCTCGCCAAGGGGAGTCCATCATCGTCAAACGAAGCTCATGACTGTGCTCGAGCTGAGGAGGCACTATGGTGCATAAGGTGTTCCAACGCAGGAGCAAGAACACGTCCCTCAGGCTGTGGGCGAAATACGCCATCGTCGGGCAAGCCAAAATAGACATTGATCACCCGAGCACTGAAGTCGAGATAGCGACCACGGACCCATACCCGGGATAGGTCGTCACCCTCCCCGAGACCGCCAATGTTGGCAATAACCTCCATAGCCAGATAACCGGAGGCGACGCCCTCGGGGTGACGTGCCAGACCGGTCCACTGCAGATACTCCAAGACTGCACTGACCCTGTCATCGCCCATATGAAGAGGATATATGCCTCTCTCAGGGACGTAAACCCTATTTCGACGAATCTCGTCGAAATAAAAGTCCTGGGCAGCCCTCGTCCTAAACCGAAACCTGTCGTGCCGGTGAGGACGCACCTCGTCCGGGAGACCCCTGAGTCATGGGCCCCGCTGCTCCTCGTCCTCCTCTGACTCGCTCTCGTCGAAATCAGGCATCGCCGGAGCGGCATGACTGGGGCCAGCCTCATCAGCAACTCGTCTCCTAGTCCTCGGAGGACACATGAGAGACGCCAAAACGACCCACAAAAAGAGCAACATCCTGCAAGTTACCAAATACCGATTATAAGACTAAGTCCCACACAAAAGTCAAGCGAAAATACGTAAAGGGCATCAATATACACTTCCAACGCGAATATACCGTAAGAACAACAAATCCTACCATTTGCTAAGACCAACCAGGAGGTAATCTAGACAAAGGATATTCTCAAACTGGTGCCCAAACCCTTTGTGGCATTTCGTCGAACACGTTATGTGCGCAATAAACCAAAACCTAAGTTACTAACAACACACGGAAATTGCCCATAGAATGAAACAATCATTCTAATAACAACACAGCATATCCTACAGCACCAAACAACATGGGAACGAACTAATAATCACACCCCAATAACAACCAAACATCAAAAACTTCATAGCCTTTCTAAGGATTCGAATTCAACAAGAATTTGCCAAAAACATAAACACATTATAACATAAACATAGGCAAGGCAACAAGAGTAACAACAATTGCCACGTACACTTGCTAATTTGCACAAATCAAGCCTAAAGGTCATAAACCCCCAATTTTTGTACACAAACCCTAATTTCCTTAATCTCTTCACAAATCAAGTCATTCAAAACATAAAGGTCGAAATTAGTAAGTGGGTTTAGTAGAATCATACCTCGATGAGTGAAATTGAAGTCGAAATCAAGCAAACAGGAAGGTAACTCGCCGGATTTAGAGAGAATTGGGGGTGTGTTCTCGAATGGAAAATGGGGAAAGTCCGCGCGAGCCCTATTTTCTCGAGCAGGGGCAGCCGCGCGCTCGCCGCGCGCTGAGGCCCCATACCGCGCGGGACCCGGAGGGAGTTTTATTTTTCCTGTTCTGCTCAATCTCTTTTGCTATACGCTCCTCACTGAACTCGGGCATACATTGACAGTGAAATACAACGACATGGAGCATCACCTGGCATTATTCCTGGCAAGGACAGCAGAATTGCCTCACGTCCTCCTTTCGCAGGACTACAGGAAACCCTCGGGACGTAAATACATAGGGACCATAAGAAATTCCGTAGGGAATAGAAAACCGCTTATTAACTAACGTCCCCACCACAGATTGCTCGTATCCATAACGAGCTCCACGACCCCCAACTGAAGAAGTATGTGCCTGACACGTCGCATGTACTCCAACCGGACGTAATCGAATTGGATGATGACTTGACCTATGAAGAAACCCCGGTGCAAATACTCGACTACAAGGAAAGGGTGACAAGGAACAAATCTATAAAGATGGTCAAGGTCCTGTGGTCCAACCACGAGACAGAAACGGCGACCTGGGAATTGGAAGCCGACATGAGGCAACGTTACCCTACCCTCTTCCAAGACGACCCGACCACAGTTATGGGGACATAACTGTATTCTTAAGGGGGGAGGATGTAACACCCGATGAAAACCAAATTCAAATTGTTTTGAACTACGTCATGACTTGATCCCTTCACAGGGTACGTAGGCAGCTTGGAACTAATTTCTAAGTTCAGTCACGAAATAAATCACAAAATAAATCACGAAATAGATCACAAGGACGATAGGAGGAGTTGGAACCAATTTAGACTAGGCTAATTAGGACACGGAAATGTTGCGAGCGATAGGCCGGACTCGTAACAAGTTTAAGGAAAAGATTCCGAACCGGAGACGACCCAAGGAATCGAGCTAACACGTAGAAAACCGATAGGGGAAAGCAAGGAAAGACCCGACAGAACACGCGGACCGCCGAACCGACCGGTCCGGCCGGCCCGCGCCCTCCGCGCGCCGCCGCGCGGCCACCGCGCGGACGGAGGTGTCGCGACTCCAGGGCAGTCCACGCGTGCTCCGCGCGGACAAAGGCCTATGTGCGCGTCACCAGCGCGCCAGAGGTGCAGGAGGTGTAAACTTTCCTTCTATGGCGATTTTCTTGCCAAAAATCCGACCTCAATCGGTGGCAAGTCGATCAAAACAATGGGGAAGGGCATAAGATCAGATTTGGGCGCCCCCTCCCCATAATTCTCAGAAAACCTAACCCTAAACACCTCCAATATTCCTCTCCAAGTCAAAACCTCTCCGAACTCACTTTCCGGCGAGTATTCCGGCAACGGCAAGGCGAAAGGAACCAAGCTCTGCCCTCTAGACTCTTGGTAAGCTATTGTACAAAGTTTTAATTTGTCCATATATCTCAGAAACTCATATTCTAACCCTTTTTCCTTACTACGATTTCCCGTCGGAAAACGAACAAAAAGCGATCGGAGAAGTTGGCCGTTCGTCGTGACCCTAGGACGTCCGGAAACCCAATCCAGCGACCCCATTCTCTAACTGAGTAAGTTAAAACCGTACTCACAAATTTTCGTGGTTGTTTGTTGTTTAAAACTCGAGATATAGGCTTGTAACAAAAATCGGTTTTCAAAAACCCTATTTTCGTCCAATTTCAAAGACTCGCCTAAAACTCGACCTTCGGGAATTCAAACCGAAAACCTTTCAACATGAAAGTTGTTCCTAACACCTTTATCTATCTTGTGTCCAAATTTCGGCCATTGACATTAAGTTTTGCTATCCCAAATCACGCCGTAAACTTTCTGTGACAACCCGAACGTTTTAAAACTGTGACAGTTTTCCATAGTCGATTTGATGCATGTTTTTCACCCATTTTTCGAATGATTTAACTTTGCATTCCTTAACAAAAGTTGTAGATAATTGTGTCTAGATTATGCATATAAAATTTCACGGATTTTGGTGTTTATTTGATATGTCAATCGGTCGAATTTTCAGAACTGTTTTAAAACCTATTCGGAACCCGCGAGTATGCAGTGAGTTGTGGTCGATTTTTGAGTACCAAGAATTCATTATTTCCAAATTCTTAAAACCTTCGCATCGATTGGTTTTGAAATGAATTTATAATCGGCGTTGCACGAACCTGTGACGGAACCAGTTTTTAAGACAGAAATTATTCTTTGCAATGAACTCGAATTTCGACTCACTTCGGAACCTTATTTCCAAAAACTTAAAACATGAAAGTTGTTTGTGTGTGTGTTATTGAACTACTGTAAAAATTTCAGAATTTTTGGTGTAAGGACGAATTTTTAATTAAGAAAGGCGTAAACTGCCACGAATAGGATTTTTCGAACTTGAGAAAACTCGAACTATGAAAACGCGATATCGATCATTTGATAACATTGAAATACGAACTTTCGAATAATCCCGTTCACTAAGCTGAGCCGATCTTCATGCTATCATTATCTTTGAGACTGCCTCGTTAGTGGTCTCCTTACTATATGAGATTGCCTCGTTAGTGATCTCGCGTGCTGTATTTTTGGATCGCCTCGTTAGTGGTCCTACTATCTTTTTGGATCGCCTCGTTAGTGGTCCTACTATCTTTTTGAGACTGCCTCATTAGTGGTCTCCCATTGTTTGGACTGCCTCGTTAGTGGTCCTATGTTGAGATTGCCTCGTTAGTGATCTCCCGGTATGGTGTCCTCTTCTTAGTCTACGGGATAAAATGTAAAAGACTTGTGTGAGTGTTCCATTATGCTTAAATCGTATTTATCATGTCTTTAATTATGTATTTAAAATTTATGCATCTTAAATTATGCTTTAAATTACGCTTTTAAAATTAAGTCCTTTAATCATGTTTTTCCGCTGCTAATAAATTATGTATTTTTAAATTCACGTACAGTAAGCGAAATCTTTAGTTTAAACACATGTAACCCCTTTCATTTGTTAGTTAGGACTTAACTTACTCAGTATATTTTTATACTGACAACCGTTGTCATTTTTCTTTTACAGAGTATGTCGAGTGACGCATACACTTGGGGGGATTTATTTATGAACATTTTCGCTTTCTGCACCGTATTACTGTTTTTACTGGGTCTGTTTAACCCGAGGTTTTGGTCGTGTTGGCCGTGATTACTTTTCCACTGCATTTACCTTATTCCTACATGATGATTTTTACTATCGTACTTGATTGAAGTATTAATAAATTCCGGATTCATTGTTGAATGTTTTTAAAACTTTGTATACCCATAAGCCTTGCACCTCCTTAGCGAGCTCGGGTATCCGTGTCTTGCTAGGGAGATGCGGCGGTGACACCTCGGCCTGAGTTACCAAATCCGGGGTGTTACAGGTCATGCCATCCTTGTAATACCCGAGATTTTTATTAAAGTCCAATGAAATAAAAAATTAATTTCTTAATCCGAAAAAGGCCGAAATATTTCAGAGAAGATGAAAATAATTTATTACAATAAATTATTGCTCGGAAATGACATGCCGATAAATTCAAAAATTCGAATTCAAACGATGGACGAGTTGAAATGGAATAAAAAAGGGAAAGGAAGCCCAAAAATATAACATGGACTAAGCCCATACGAAATGGGATTAAATTCACAATTAAAGGGATTTAAATTCCAAGAGTCCCGTGAAGTCGGAAATATTTAATTAAATAAATTATTGCACGGGCGCCAATAATCGACAAATCAAATTTTCAAATACGAATTAATTGAGTTCGGCATGGATTTGAAATAGGAATTTATAGTCCAAGAGTAACCAAATAATTAAAGCCCAAGAATATAGAAGGAGAAAAGCCCAAAAGAAAGAAGAAAAGCCCCGACGGAGATGAAACGGCCCAGCCCAGATGCATGACCCAGGTCAAGCCGCGCGCCATTCGCGCGTTCCAAGCCCAATAGTGCGCCACTCGCGCGTTCCAAGCCCAATAGTGCGCCACGGGCGCGCCCTCATGACAGCATGAAGGAAACTTGCGGCTAAGGAAGACGCGATCTTGGCCCCGATCTTCGAACCTTGACCCTAGAGACTTTGATTGGGAACCGACATGAGGCCACGCTATCCGATCCTTTTTAAGATCAGTTCATAGGCAGTTATGAGTACATAACTGAAGCCCTAAAGGGGAGAGGATGTAATACCCCACAAAGAATCGTCACGCATCGAGGTAAAAATTTAAATTTTTAGAACCTCAATATTTTATACATGCAATTACTTGTCTACATTGGATGTACGCAATGAGAATAATTTTAGTCTTGATATTACCATTTCGAGTATGACACGACTTTGAGGACGAAGATTTCTAAGGAGGGTCGATTGTAATACCCGAGATTTTTATTAACGTCCAAAGAAATAAAAAATTTATTTCTTAATCCAAAAAAGGCCGAAATATTTCCTAGAAAACGAAAATAATTTATTACAATAAATTATTGCTCGGAAATGACATGCCGATAAATTTAAAAATTCGAATCCAAATGTTGGACGAGTCGAAATGGAATAAAAGAGGGAAAGAAAGCCAGAAAATATTCCATGGACTAAGCCCAAAAGAAATGGGATTACATTCATGATTCCTTATTCCAAGAGTCCCGTGAAGTCGGAAATAATTTAATTATATAAATTATTGTACGGGAGCCAATAGTCGACGAATTCAAATTTTCAAACACGAATTAATTGAGTTATTTGAAATAGGAATTTATAGTCCAAGAGTAACCCAATAATTAAAGCCCAAGAATATAGAAGGAGAAAAGCCCAAAAGAAAGAAGAAAAGGCCCGACGGAGATGAAACGGCCCAGTCCGGATACAAGACCCATGTCAGGCCGCACGCCACTCGCGCGTTCCAAGCCCAATAGCGTGCCACCAGTGCGCCCTCATGGCAGCATGAAGGAAACTTGCGGCCAAGGAAGGAAACACGCGATCTTAGCCCCGATCTTCGACCCCGAACATGGAAACTTACCTTACGATGATTGGGGAAGGATCTTGGACTATTTAGGGATGAAACCCTAGCCTCAAATCAGCCTAGCAGCCGCCTACTCCTCCCTTAAACCTCCAAATCTGAAAATCTAACCCGAAGAGTAATTGTGGAGCGTTCGATGGAGGATTCAAAGAAGGGGATGATGTTTTGGACGAAACTTGGCACCCTACAGATGTAGGGTGAGTGGTAAGGTAAAGTTTGATTCTAATTTCATGCATTTTAGTCGAGTTTAGAGTCTAACGTTAGGTTATTCTACCTTATGACCACAAATCGGAACCGAAGAGAAGGAGACGAGGAGATTTGGACTTGCTCGGTGATTGCAGAAGTTGTCCCTACAAAATCTAGAACTCTAGAATCCTTATAATGTAAGTTTATTCTTCTCATAACAATTTTGGAGCCCCGTTGGTCGAGTGGTTTGATAGATCTAAGCAAGAAAGGTAAATTTGTCCCGAACTTTCTCTTTTAGCGCGTTTTCTGAGATCTGAACCCTTTTCCAGCATTCAAACCGAGAAACTTAAAACTACAAACTTGTTCTTAACACTTTAAAGAGTATTATGTCAAAATTACATAAATTTTGGTCAACTTTAAGCCCTCAAATTCGATCTGGTTCATTCTGCGTTTTCTGATGATTTCGAAAAACTGACAGCATGTGTGTCCGAACTTAATCAACATTTTCCTAATAGATCCGGTCAGATGTGAACTTTTTACTACAAACAAAACTTTAAGATAATTGTTTCTAGTTATTTCCTGTAAAATTTCATAATTTTTGAACATCATTTGCTATGTCAAAAACTCGCCAAAAGATGTATTGCCAATTCTGAATCCTGACAGCATATGAATTTTGTACAGATCCGCACCTTTTTTGAAAAACCTAAAACACGAAAGTGGTTCGTTAGGGTGTCATAGATCTACTGTATAAATTTCATAAAGTTCGCCTTAAAAACGAATTTTTAAAGCCGAAAGGCGTAAATGTGACGTGAGTACTTGTTATATTTAATGAAATGGAATCTTTCTAAAGCTATGATTTGAAATCCGTGTTAAAATGTTAATAACTATTTTTGAAAACCCGTTACACTAGGTTGAGCTAGATCTCCACTTGCTATGTAGGGGGTGAGTGCTTTGCAGGGCGCCCCTCTAGCTGTTCACTTCGTGCCAAAATGGGCGATGGTAATTTTTATGATATTCTGCCAAAATAGCATTAGGATTGGTGATGTATTGGTCTATACTCCTAGATGTATCCGTGTGGGTTATCTAAGGCTCCGGAGTGTGTCTGTATAGGGTCCGCTGCAATCACTTACCTTGCGGGTTCGATTCCCCAAGGTGTATGTTTTCCTGTGGGTTTGATTCCCTTGGATGTAATTGAGTTCTTGCGGGTTCAATCCCCCGAGGACTGATGTCCTCGATCATATTGAAATAATGGTAAAAGAATCAAATATTGGCTTATGCGAGAACAAGTATCTTACCCCGTGATTTTTAAAATTCTCCATATTTTAATAAATTCCTTTTTAAATAAATTACCCTTCTATAATTCCCATTATTGTTATGTTAGGAATTAACTTACTCAGTATTTTATATACTGATAAATTTGTTTTTCATTTTCTTTACAGAGAATGGAGAATATGTATGAGCATATACACGCATTGGGGCTCCGGAATAAAATCATTATCTCTTATGTCGCATTTTATTTTAGACTTTAACTATACACTGCGTTTTGGCCATGTTGGCCCATACTCCACTTTATTCTTTTTCCGCTGCTATTTACTCATATTATGTATGGATGTTATATTATTATTTTAAATTAAATCCATTTGGGCTTGATTTTTAAATTATATTTTGAAACCCTTAGCCTTAGTATCTCTGAAGTGAGCTCGAAGGAAGTCGTGTCTTGCTTGGGAGGTGTGGCAATAGCATCCTGGCCTGGGTTATCAAAACTGGGTTGTTACAATCCGGGTTCTTATGTTGTCGGCTAGGCATCTTCATTACATCTCTGCTTTTAGGTTAGATATGTATGTATATATTAAGTTTTGTATCACGTGCATAAATTGTATAATTGTGGTTAAAGCATGATATGTGACAATGTGATGTTTTACTTGCTTTACTTATATACGTATATGTTGTTTTCTTTTATTTCCCCTCATATTTTCCTTCCTTAGTACGTTTTACCGACTCCCTTCACTTCGTTATATAAACCCTTTGTAGGCGTTGACGCATGACTAAAGATATTGGATTTTGAGAGATCACGTAATTAGAATTTGTCTTCTGGGTTTCATGTCTCTTTGTGATACTCTGTTTTTATGCTTCTTGATTAATACGTTGTTATTTGTCAATTGAGAACTGTGAGCCTAGAATTCACATATTGTCGGCATGATCGTACTTGTTACTGCTTTTGGCGAGTAGCTTGTACTTAACATATTTGGGCTATTTACCTGATGCTAATTTCTGTGAGGGCTTGTAGCCGATGATACTATTGGTATGTTCTTGTCTCGTTGGAGAAGTTGATAATGAATCATTGCTCGTCACTTGCCTGTTTATTTTCTAGCTTCCACTCATAATTGGTTAATTAAGATAATTACCAAAAAAATTCTTAGTCGGCCTTGTACTAGTTAGTCTAAGTTAGCTAGCCACTATTTTAGGTTACTTAGGACAACGGTAACAGTTTGCAAAAATCGGGTTTGAATTTTCGAGACGCTACAAATATTATTGTATTTTTGTTCATTCCATTTTTTGATCTAATGTAACTGATTTAAGCACAAATTATATTTCCGTAAATATTTTATTCATAGTATGTGTGTTGCAAATGTAATACATATTCCACTGGCATCGGGGAGGCATCCCAACGAGTTGACACAAACACTACAGCCCCCGATGATAATTTAGGTATATTTTTAGTTTGGAAATATATACACAATTTAGAGATGTTATTTTAGATACTGACTTCTAAAAACTTTTGACGTAGGAGCTGAGACTGTTGTGGGGGAGTCCCCACCAGAGCCTATTACTTCTATGGTGTGGAGGTGTGGACTGATAGTTCTAAGGCTGTGCATCCTCGGTTGCGCATTCCCGTGAGCAAGGGTCGGTACGTGTTGTATATATCATTTACACAACAGCCTGATACTTCTTATATTTTGAGTGGTCCACAAAGGCCACATGCTGCCTTACAAAACCTTTCAAGGAATTCTATGATGGCAGCGGGACTGACTTCAACAACGTGAGTTATCACCTGACAGAGCTTTTCCAAGAGGGATTTCCTTGTATGTCGACCATCTTTGCCGATTAATGTATTTCAAATGTATATGCTTATAAATTCAACTGCCCATCACTTCAAACTAATTCTGTTTTATTCTATTTTTATATATTGCAGTTCCAGGTAATTTTTGATCCAGAGTACTACTCACAAGTGAGGCAACTGTGGGCCTCCAAATTTCAAGTGCGGTACACTGATTGGATTGTAGAGGAAAGAAAAAAGAGGCAGAAGCTCACTGGCATCGGCGATGCAGATTGGGAGTCATGGTGCCGCGCATGGGACATGCTATAGAAGAAAGAGTTATATGTCGAGTGTAAGAAAAACAGGTATGGCGATGATCCAAAAGCACCAGCGAAGCCTACACTAAGAAGCTGGTAAACAAATTAATCTTTAAGTATAACAGACAACTGATGGAAAATACTACTATGTCAAGAAAATAGAGTTGTAGAAGTTAAAAGTATATTTAACTCCAATATTATGAAGGAAAACAAATAGATATTCTCTAACCATAATAATAATATTGACAGAGCGGAGGTGGGAGCATCGTCCTCTTCGACGACAAGGCAGACACGGATATCACATGGACAGAGCGGAGTGGTCACTGGAGGAACAACCCGGCTTAGGGATAAAGTGGCTAGGGCGCAAGGGCTAAGTAGGGGGGATGGAGGAGCAAGGGGTACTGTCAATCGAGTCTTTCAGAAACATGGAGATCTGGTCGGGGTGTATGTAGGGAACATTCCGGTGGGGGTTGAGTGCAGGGAGGTATATGCGGAGATCGATCGGGTCGCGAAGGTGTGTGACTGGTTCTTCCCCACTAGGTAGTGGTCGGAAAACGGATTTAAGTTTGGCTTCTTCCGTTTCAAAGGGAGGGAGGAAGCTGGAAAAGTTATAGAGCAACTCAATGGCCGGATGTTGAAAGGTTTAACTCTATGAGTGGACTTGCGTAATAGGAGGGATTATTCATTGGGGGCGGCTACATTGTCTGTTGTTAGTAAAAAGGGCGGCTTTAGGAACTCCCAAGAAAGTGGGAAGTGTAGTAGTGAGGGTAATAGCTTGCAGGTGGTGGAGTGTGTAAATGTTGGTGGGCTGATAGGGATAGGACTTCAAAGTGATGGATCAGGCGGTAATGGGCCATTAATTATGGGGCAGGGCCATCTGAGTTTGGGTAGTGGTAAGGCTTTGGGGGAGGTGGAAACGGGTTTGGTGAGTTATGGGCCGATTAACCCCTCTGCCTGCAGCCCCGGGCGAATCAAGGGTGGGGACATAAACTCTCCAAGTCCAATGGAGGCCCACACGATGTTTCCTGATCAATCGGTGTCCATCCGAGGGCGGAGTGTCGAGATCATCAATCTTGGAGGTCTCTCCGACAGAACTAGTGGAGAACAGCCAGACCCCATTACCCTAATTTCAGGGGAGCGAGTAGGAGGTCAGGATGGTGAGAAAATGTGCTTCTTTGAGGGGGTAGATGGTGTGGTTGACGGAGGATTAGGGTTGCAATCTGGGATTCAGTGGAAAGCAGTGACAGATAGAGAGGGGGAATCTTTAGGGGAGGACATCGTGCCAAAAGAATTAAGTTTATTGGAATATCCGGAGATGCGGAGAGACGAGGAAGCCCTAGATATGGTTATTTCGGGAAGGAAGGTGACCAGGCATAGAGGGAGAAGCACAAGTAAAAGGGTGGCGAGTAAGGTGCGATCCGGCTGTGGTCGGACTGGTGGTGTATCAAGAGAAGAGACTAGAGAATTTGCTAAACTGAAATTGACAACAATGCAGACTAAAGATGGAGTTAAATTGGTGGACTTTGAAGAGGTGGAAGCCATTCTCGAGCTAGCAAGCTCTCTGGGATTGGGGTGTACTAAGTCGTGAGAACAGGCTATCATAAGGGTCCTTTCGGAGCTGGAAGGCAGAGGTAAGTAAGTGAGTGTGGGTGAGCGAGTGTTGAGGATGTATCTTTTCATGATTATTGTTACATGTAATCTGAGAGGTTTAAATGGAGGGGTTCGGAGGAGAGCAGTAATGAGGTTGTGTAAAAAGGTCAAGCCAACTATTTTCTGTGCACAGGAGACTAAGATGAGTTTGGTTTATGAAAGGATGGTAAATAGAATTTGGGGCTTGAAAGGGAGTAGATTCTGTTTTGAGGCGGCTTCTGGTAACGCTGGAGGTCTATTGGTGATGTGGGATGGTAACCAGTGCGCGTTCGATGTGAAGGAGAAAGGGTTCAACTTTATGTGGATTACGGGTAGTATTAGTGGGATTGAAGGGGTGGTGAACATCGTGTCTGTTCATGCTCCCAACGATAGGAGAGAAAGGGCTAAGTTTTGGGAATTTCTTGCCCAGAGATGTGATACGACTAACGGTGAGCAGTGGTGTTTAACTGGGGATTTCAATGTGGTGGTCTCGGATGGGGAAAGGGTTGGAGACAGTGTGGATCCGGGGTCAGCTAGGGATTTTAGAGGATTTATTAACAGACTTGGCTTAGTTGATCTTCCAATGGAGAATGGCCAATTCACTTGGATAGGGAGGGGAGGGAGAGCTAGTAGTCATTTGGACAGGTTCCTTCTATCGCCTGGATGGTTATGTATTAATGGTGGTATCTCTCAAAGAAGAGGAGAGTCGGTATTATCGGATCACTACCCGGTTTACTTGGTAACTGGGGAGAGGTCATGGGGTCCCAAACCGTGTCGGTTTTATAATTATTTGCTAGAGGTGAGGGACTTTTCATAGTTGGTGCGAGATGTTTGGGGGGGTGAAGGTAGGAGCACTGGGCAGCACAGGGGTGGGGATACCTGGGCAAACATAAACAACTGAAAGGGAAGATTCGGGCGTGGGATGGCTATGGGGCTAGTGATCTGGATAATAAGATCCTGAAATTATCGATTGAAATAGGGGAGTTGGAAGAGGGGTTCTAGTTGCATGGGTTCGAGGTAGAGGCAGGTGAGTCTTGGAGGGTGAAAAAAGGGGAGTTGAAGCAGCTATTGTTGGTTGAGGAAAGACATTGGCACCAAAAGTCAAGGGTTAGATGGTTGAAAGAAGGCGATCAGAATACCCGGTTTTTCCACGGAACGGCAGCTCTTCACAGAAGGAAGGGATATATCGGATCCATCCTTTGGAATGGTCTGGTCATTGATGATCCGAAAGGAGTGAAAGAAGCTACGTTTCATCATTTCAAGGAGATGTTCACTAAGCAGGAGGATGAGCTATTTGATTTGAGGAATTTTACACTGCCCAGGATCGGAGATTCAGACAGGTTGTGGCTAGAACGGGGGTTCTCAGTAGAGGAAGTGAGGGAGGCGTTATGGTGTTGTGATGGCAACCGGGCTCCAGGACCGGATGGATTCAATTTAAGATTTTTTCAAAAACACTGGGAGACGCTGAAAAAGGATTATTAGAAGTCTTTGAGAAGTTCTAGAATGAATATATTATCCCATATGAAGTTGGTGGATCGTTTATGTCACTGATTCCTAAAGTTGACAACCCAAAGGAATTTAGTGAATACAGACCAATATCTCTAGTCGGTAGTATTTATAAAGTGATCACAAAGGTGTTAGCAAGGAGATTACAGCAGGTTTTGGGTGGAGTGGTTGGACAGTCTCAAATGGCATTTGTGCGTGGGAGACAAATATTGGATGGAGTACTTATAGCGTCTGAGGTAATACAGGCTACGAGTTCGTTGGGGCGCAATGGGTTCATGATTAAATTAGACTTTGCTAAAGCCTACGATAATGTATCGTGGACTTCGCTTTTGGGTATTCTGGAAAAAATGGCGTTTGGAGAGAAATGGTTGAAGTGGATTAAGACGTGTGTTTGCTCGGCCTCGGCAGCGGTCCTGGTGAATGGTTCCCCACGAAATTCTTCAAATTGCAAAAAGAGTTGAGGCAAGGCGATCCCCTATCGCCATATCTATTTATCCTAGTCACTGAGATCTTCAATTCAATAATGTTAAAAGGAACCGAAATGAGAGTCATCAGTGGTCTGGAGTCAGGAAAGGACGGGCCTGTGGTCTCGCATTTGCAATACGCAGATGATACCATAATCTTTTGCGAAGGGCGGATTGAACAAGTAATTTGGATCAAGCGACTTCTAAATTGTCTAACTCTGACTACAGGCTTGCAAATTAACTTTCAGAAAAGCAATGTTATTGGTATCAACATACCTCAATCTGAGGTAAGGATCGTTGCTGGTATTCTGGGGTGTGTGATTGGAGAATGGCCGATGAAGTATCTTGGAGTCCCGATAGGTGGCAGGCTGAATGGAATATTGATGAATGATTTTCACTACTCATATTTTACCACAAGCGGATGGTTGTCATCAAGTAATAAAATCGGTGAATAACCGAGTCGAACCACGGGGAATTTCAGAATATTATTTCATTCTAGAGAATATTTTAATTGTCTTTAAGTTTATTAAATATATTTTATATAATCTAAAAGAGTTGTCTACTTCTAAAGTTGATTAAATTAAAAATAAAGACATTAAATTTAAAATTAAAGCAAATTAAAATTTTAGTTATAAAAAATAAATGGGAGATGTTTGTGACATTTTAAATATTGTCATCTTTATATAAAAGAGAAATTGCATATTGATTTAGCATTTTCCAATGTCTAAAAAGATCAATTCTTCAAACTTAATTATTTTAGAAAGATTAAAAATATAGTAATTTTCTAAAATTCATATTATGCTTAAACAGATTTCATAGAAGCTAATTAAAATGTCTAACATTCTGCAATCATCATTCTAGGCCTAAATTTGAGTCTTTCCCAAGCATACAAATTTTCCGATAGCGATTAAAAGATACATTTCATTTCCCAATTCAGCGTGTGCATGCCAGAATATATTTTTAATGTAATTTATTCCCAATACCGGGACTAAAATTTAGATTCTACTTTTTATCTCCCGATTTAGCAAAGCAGAAACAACATAATTTAATTCTACCATTTTATTATGCAGAATAGTGTAAACAATTTATTAAACAAGGTAAAGCATCAATAGAAACATGGTAAAATAGATTATATTGCTAATATTAGAATGTAGACAGATTAGGATCATTGTCAGATTATTGTAGACAGAAACATACAGAAAACATCGATCATATTAATTTTAGCAGATTAAAAATGTGAATATTAGTTTTCTGCGAATACAGAAATGTCAATCAATTGTATGCACGAAACCAGTAATCCTAATTCAGATTCTAACTTTATTACATATGAATCCAGATTTAAGCATATCAACATCGGTCATTATTATTACTTCCATAAAAGAGATGAATTCATACTTCAAAGTGATTCTGAACTCCCGTTCTAGAACACTTCTAACACGAACAACATAGAAATCCGCCTACAATTCAAAACATAATAGAAAATTACATTTAGAGGCAAATTCATAACATCACAAAGCAAGAAAAAGAAAGGCAACACCTAGAATAGGAAAAACACGTCCAGAACAGCATTCTTGATGAATTCTTCCCGCATGATTTTGTGTTTCCAGCCTTCTTCTCCCATTTGCAGGTGTTTACAGAGTGTTTTCTTTGAATTCTAATGTATGAACGGCGAAAAATGACGAAGAACGGTGTTAAAAACCGAGTTCGAGAAGTTAGAAAACTGCTCAACCGCGACTGTGGCGCGCCAGGTGGCGCTCGGGAAGATATTTCTGCGCCACAAAGAAGACTCGGCGCATCCTGGAAGTTTTCCATGCTGGGCGCCAATGCGACGCTGGAACATCAATTTCGGCGCCGCCAAGCACATGCGGCGCATTCTGGGAGTTCCTCGTTTCCGAAATTTTTCCAAGTGTTGAAATGGCGCCTGGGTGGTGCTCCGAAGTCTTTTTGGGCGCCGCCATAGTGACGTGGCGCATCCCGGGAGTATGTCAGTGTCCTAAAATCCGAATTTGACAGTGTTCATCCTCCGAACATCTTCTTTTCTTCATTTAAATGCCCGAAACATTATTGCAATGTATTAGATTTGCCAAAGTCTTATTAAATGCATAAAACATGATAAATTCAACTCAAATAAGCTCAATTTAGCCATGATAACTAAGAACTACAAATCACATGAAATATAAACTAAAAACCCTTAAAATAGGGTAACATGCATGCAATTTAGACATATTTTAGTGCAATTTAATCTCATTTAAATATGGTTTTACAGAGTGCATCAACATCCTCACACTAAATATTGCTCGTTCCTTGAGTAATGAAATCAATTAACACATCAACATGCCAATCAAGATAATAAAGATGAAGTCTCTATAGTTCTGCCAAATCATAGATTTCAACAACGCAATGAGCGAAAAGGGTTCAAAAGTTTAATGTGCTAGAACAAGGTAAATTGTCATGCATCAGTTGTCAAAACCAGATATCCAAAGTACTTACAATACCGAAAACAGATTAATTACACATAGCAACTCGAAATTGGAGAGTGAATAATGTAAATATGCTTTTCTATTCCCGTCTTCAAATATACTCAATTAATGACTTTGTTTCACAATTATTCTATACACTTTGGCTGAGTCGTAGACGGTTGAATTCCAAAAGCTACTCATGTCTAAGAATACGTGCCAGTCATATAGTCAAGAGTTTATAAATTTCTGTTTAATACCCATTTATTTCAGTTTTTTTTATCTTGCATTTTCTAATTTTTTCTTTTCTTTTCTTTTTGCAAGATTTAATTGCTGTTTTTATTTTTATGTATAGGGGTTTTACTCTGACTTTATTGTAATTAAGCATCTAAGAAGACTTGGAACGAGCATATTCATATATAAATAATGATAACTCTCCACATAACAAGTAAACTAGTCTAATTAATCAAAAAAATTTCTGCAAGGTAAATAGATTTGTCACCAAGGTTCCAACAACTAGCATGACAATTTAACAAAGTCTAAGGCTTTAAACTAAGAAACCTAATACTCATTAAGTTGTAAAATCGGATTTAAGCAGAACTTTTAGACTTATTTTGATTTTCTCCAGATTGGCAGTGATGTGATAATCTAAATAATAGCACCACTGTGAAAACACAATTTATATCTAAAATAATTAATATATCCACATAATGCATGTACCACATTTATTCAAAGCATAATAAAGCATTAAAATACAACTAAGCTCTTACCAAGTTGTCTTCATGCAGATTGGTACATGTAAAATATGAAAAGATCACACCTGGATTATTTAGACTTTATAATTTCACTTCATCATCATGGCTGTCCTCCTTTGCTTCTTTGTTGGCATATCCTGCTCTTTAATATAGTTATATGGTATTCACTTAAACAAAAGATACTTGTTAGTGCACACGATGAATTCAAAATTAAGTGAGAGAATTAAGTATCATCCATAATTCAGATTTTACTATTTAATTTCAGATTTTTAATATTAATATTATTTGTTATTATTATTATATATATTATTATTTATATATATATATATTAAAATTTAGATTTTTAATATTAAATAGCCACTTTCATCAATTTAATAAATATGGACAGATTTAATAAAACATTTAAATTTATAGATACACCAAAAGCCAAATACCACAAGTCTAAGCAAAAGCAACATGAAAATGCCAACATCAAATTAAGCAACATACTAGCAAAATAAATTCAACCATGATTCTCTAATCTAATTGAGCAAAAGAAATCACTCCTATCTATCTAAACATCTAGAACTCCAAAGATTCATCCGAATCAGCTACTTCAGCTTCCCTAGTATCATCATCAACATCTTTAGAGCTTGGATCATCAGGAGGGACATACTGATCACCTAACTTCTCAGACATGAAGTGTTCAAGTCTAGAAGAGAGTCGTGCAAGCTGTGTCTGTGTACTACCCTCCTTCTGCTTCATCTCGGCTCTAAGCTGGTGAATCTCATAAGTCATCCTATTCAGTGCCATTACTACAGGATCTACACTAGTACCAGATGTACTAGGTATATCAGTGTGATGAGTGGATGTCCTACGAGGTGAAGTTGGGTAAGCTAGTTCTGCACATCTCACTCCAGGAGTATGGAAGGATCTCTTGAAGGAAATAGGAGGTTTCCTTTTCAAGTCACGATCATAGGCCTCCAAATTTACTCCAGCTTTTTCACAGAGCTCCCAAATAAGTGCTGGAAACCTGAGTGTAGACCTCGCAGCATCAGATCCCATACTATCCAGCTCATTTGCTACCAATTCACCGATGTCAATAGGTAATCCATTCTACACACAATACACAAAATACAACTCCTCTGCATTAGAGCCGGTTGATTGTATCAGGATCATATGGCACAAGCACTCCCCGAATCCATGAAGTAAAGGGTCCAAACCGAGCATTGGCCAAAAATTGCCTAGTAAGCTCCCATGAATATATTCCATCTGGATGCTCAGCAAATTTCATCCATCCTCGAGTTCTTATAGCATCATGAACCAAAACCCGATTCATGTCCTCTTCAGTAAACCCTTTATGTTGAATAATCCATTTTTCCACCATGCCCTGATAATAGGAATATCCTTTCTGGTTTATGAAAACTGCTGGATTGAAGATTTCTCCAGTTAGTTCCTTCAAGGGAGGTGTGTCATCTTTCCTATTATGACTCTTTTTCTTTGTTTGAGCACCACGTGAATGTTTGGTTCCCTCCGAAGAAATTTCTTCTTGAGATTCACCTTCATCCTCTTCCGGTTGTGGACCATCATCCTCCTGTTGAGCAGAATAGAATGGGACTTCTTCTTCCTCCACAGAATCAACAACCAGCATGTCATCCACAAACTGATTTTCATCATTGACAGCAGTAGGCTCTGGATCAGGCTCTCTAATAACAAGTGACTGTGGTGGAGGAGGTTCCCTAGCTTTCTGTTTCTTTCCAGCATAGTTTCTTTTATTCCCTTGGTTTGATCTCTTCCTAGGCCTCATGATTATTAAATTCTTACAGAGATTTAGAAGGTGGAACTTGATATTTAGGAAGCAAATTCAGATTAGTAAGGAAGGATGTGGACTGATCGAACAAAGTGGAGACAGAAAAACTGACCGATCCGTCTTTTTAAGAGAGTGAAAAATTTGGTTTTGTTGGGATATGGGGGAATTATTTGAATTTAAGTCCAAATATGCACTAAATATATGATTTGGAGTTAGTATATAGCTATTTTGGACTTTAAAAATCGATTGGATATGATTTGGCAATTTAGATTCGCGAATTTTTTCAAAATTTCGCGTCAGTGGCGCCAATGTGGCGCTTCAGGGTCAATTTCGGCGCCTCACAGTGTGTGTGGCGCATCCTGTAGAAACCCTTGGATCCGCGGCGCCAATTGTAGCGCTGAAAGAGGGATTTAGGCACCGCATAGTAGATGCGGCGCATCCTGGAAAAACCTGAAAATTTTCTAAGTTTCCAGGCGCCAGTGTGGCGCTGGAGGTCAGTTTTAGGCGCCACCATGTAGGTGTGACGCCTACTGAGCAAATCGAGCAGAACCATTTTTTTTCCTAAGTTTGTCCACATGATATCCAACATCTCCATATCATTCAACAGTACCAACTCTACCTCTTTCACTTCTCAATCATGTCTATAAACAATTCATTGATCTATTTGGCACTTCAAAAAAACTCAATCTCACATGATTTAGGCAAGAGCTATTTTTTTGAATTTGAAACAACTAGCAACATTATAAGCTAAATAAGAACACTTATTACTTCATAATCATCAAAATAACTAAACCAATATAAACGACATGTTTAAATTCATAGAATAATAGCAATAGAGTTCGGACCAACACAATCCCAAATGAAACAACTAGAATGTAGCAAAATGAAGACTAATCAACAAGGACATATCCATAGGCCTATCAATACATGTCATCTATTAAGATCAAAGCCTATCTATCACTCATCACTCAATCAGAATCATCGTCCTCATCATCGTCGTTGTCTCCCACTTCCTCAGACTCATCACCAGCATCATCATCATCATCATCATCATCATCATCCTCGTCACCATCACCAGATCCCACATAATCACCATCATCATCCTCATCATCCTCAGAAGGTGTCTGAGGAGCAATATACCTCTGCCCTACGCTCTGGGACATAAAGTACTCCAGTCGGGCGGCGTGGTAGGTCTGAGCTCGTGCGTTCTTGGCTATCTGATCAGTCAAATGGTGATGCCTTTGAGCTGCCATCCTCGCCTGCTCAGTCACAGTGTTCAGCAAGTTCTGCTGGTTCATCAGCAAGTTTTGCTGGTTCATCATCAGTGTCCTAGCCCACTCGAGCTCTATCTGCTGCTGGGACTGCTGTGACTGATGGGACTGGACCCTACCTCGCCCTCTACCTCTGCCACCTCGAGTACCTCAGGTAGACTGAGAAGGAGCCTCAGAATGCTCCTGGCTACCCTGTGATGGAGCGGGTGGTGGTGACTGTCTCGGTAACTGTCTGGGAAGTAGCATCGATTGGCACCTCGTGCTTGGCATCTTAAAATTTTTCCCAAAGGGGATCGAAGGTCTCATCTCCCAATCTCTCTCAAACTGATCCATGTTGACCCCTGACTTGGCACAGAGAAGCCAAATTAAGCTAGGGAACATCAGTGCCGAGCGCTTTGAAACCCCAGGTGCCTGTCTCAGCTCCAAAGATATCAACTCTCCAACATTGACTGGACTTCCAGTCTTGATACAATAAGGCACATACAAATCCACAACAGATGGTCCAGATGTGTGAGTAGAGGGACTCAACTTGGACCTATAGAGCATAAGGAGCTGGTACAATGGGGCATCCATCTCTGGCCCATCCACTCTAGTCGTGTCATCTTTGTAAAAGATAACATCCTGTTGTTCCTCGAACATGGACAATAAAACCATCTGCTTGTTCTCCTCCCTATCATCAACACTCAGTACAGGCTCCCAAAAGTCTCTGTCATACGGTACATCTACCACCCCATACAACTAATTAATCCTCTGAGGAGTGCTGGGAACTGTAACCCAGAAAATCCAATAATCCTCCTCCTCAGCATTGGCTAGAAATAGCCTCGTCAACTCCCAAGAGAACGTACCACTGGTATGCCGTACAAACCTCTCCCAACCTCTAGACTGAATGGCCTCTCGCAGCAGGGGGTTCTGCAAGTCTTTATCAGAAAAGCCTCTGTCCGGAATAATCCTCTTCTTGTGGAATCTTTTGTATAAATCATAGGCTCGAGCACTCCTGAATACAGTAGCATCGAAGATACCCTCTCTGACGTACTGCAAATCAGGGACAAAAGTCCTGGGATCATACCGTCTCTGTCTCTCCCGTGCTGTCTGCTCCTCCTGCTCCTCCTGCTCCACCTCAACCTCGTGCTCATCCTCATCCCTAGCCTCAGGAACAGGCTCCTGAATAGCCAGTGAAGTAGATCTCCCTCTCCTCGACCTAGAGGTAGTAGAGCTGGTAGCAACTGCCTTTCCTCCTAGCAGCTCTAGAGTTCCCCCTCTAGAGCTACTGAACCCTCTAGAGCTCCTGTGAGTGCTCAGAAGTCTCGAGTTGGATGGGCTGAGTGACCTCCTGCTGCTCATCAGCAGGTGGAGTGTGTCTAGATGAAGCGCTCTTGGATTTACTCTTCCTAAAATATGATAGAAGTCCCTTGGATTTCAAACCACCTCCTGAACCCTGGGGATGATCCATCTGGCTTAGATTCTTGGTACGAAGTCTGCGACTGTCAATAATGTGGTCATTAGGAATGGGAGTAGGTATGCTATCTGGTGACTTTGGATCATAAATCCCCATCCTTCCTTCGGGCATTTATATATACCTATAACCCGATTTCTTAGGAAGGTTTGGAGGATTATACATTATTTCAGTACCTGATTGTATAAAAACCCTGGGTTAGTATCACATATATGCATTGCCTCCCATGCTCACACTTAAGTTTAAACCAAAGGTTTAACCTCACACTTAAGTTTAAACCAAAGGTTTAACTTAAGTGTTAAGTACATAGCAAATATATACATCAACCTAGAATGTGGGATTTAAGTGAGTTAATGACCAAAACGTTGTCTTTTGATAGCTATAAATTCTAAACTTTGTTTAAATAAAACATTAATTTTGTTTCGAAGCTTAAAATTCATTTAATGTAGGATAAATTAGACAAATTAATTGGATGGCTCCTACGACTAGGTCTTCCGCGACTCGGTTCTCGTCTTCATCAAAGTTTCGTTCGACGGCGCCCCATGATCCGGGGGGAAAGCTTGCAACTTTGGCGCCCGGCTCTGCTCTCTCTAGTCCAGGCACGGCTCCGGTGGTGGGAGAGACTCCCCAGGCCGTTTCGTTCAGGGATGCGGTCATGGCAGGGCCTTCATCGGATGTGCCTCCTGTGGCCGCCCCGTCTGTTCCCCGGGATTGGATCAAGGAGAATCTCGCTTCTATTGATATGGAGGGTGCCCATCAAAGGTGCCCTCGAATCCTCTTTCATGAGTCGGTGTTGGGGGAACTCTCGGAACCATGGAAGAATACCCTAATTGTCAAGGTGTTGGGCCGCACGGTCGGCTATTCGGCCATTAAGGAACGGCTTACCCGTGCATGGAAGTTAGCGGGTTCGTTCGACCTTATGGATGTTGGGTATGGCTACTTCTTCGCTAAGTTTAATCGACTGGATGACCGAGATAAGGTCTTGACGGGCGGACCATGGATGATCTTCGATCACAGTCTTGCGGTGAGGAGATGGACAGCGGATTTCAACCCTAAAAAAACTAGGGTTAATACTATTCAAACCTGGGTTCGGCTTTTGGATCTTAATTAGTTCTTCTACAATGAGAATGCGTTGAGGGTGATCACTACTCCGTTGGGTACTCTTGTAAAGGTGGATAAGAATACTGTTGGCATGTCGCGGGGACGCTACGCTAGGGTTTGACTTTTGGGGATGCTTGATGTGGAGGGGGAGGTGATCCAGGTCTCCTATGAGGGCATCCATCTATTGTGTATGCAATGTGCTTGTTTTGGTCATTTGAAGGATCGTTGCCCTTCCCGCGAATCCAAGGGTGCGGCGGAGAACCAAGCGTTGGCGACGGCTCTCAAAAGTTTTCCTACTAAGGAGAACTCTCCTGATGTGGCCCCAGCTACGCTGGCAGATGCGGGGGCTCAGGCGGGGTGTTCATGTGGTGGGTTCCGATGGTCAGGGTGATTTAGGAGTTGGTGAATGGATGGTGGTTAAACGGAAGAAGCCACATAGTAATCCAAACTCTGGTGGCAATCGGCAGCCTGAGGCACGGGTTGGTAAGCATCAGGTGGATGGTTCCAAGATGGCTAAGCCGGCCGAGGAGAGGGCAGCAGGTGTTACGGGGTTGGTCGAGGCTTGTACACCGCCGCGGGATGAGTCTACTGGACTTGAGTTGGCTTATGGGAGGAGCCGGCTGCTGTCCAGGCTGAGCCCGAAGGGGCCGAGGTGCGCCCGGTAGAGGTTCACATACCGGTTTGCCCTCCAGTGGAGGCTACTCCCGCTAAGGCATGTCTCGCTCCCAAAAATCAATCTAGAATTCAGAAGCTGCTACATGGTGTCAAGAATAACCGTCCGCCCATGAAGGCAGGGCGTGGTGAGGATGGTTCGGTTGGTAGTAAGCTGGAGGTGGAAAAGAAACTACCTGCGAAGTATCGTCATCTCTTGAATAATGGGATGGGATCAGATGTGGTGATATCTCCAGGGATTGGGAAGTTAATGCAGGGCCAATCTAGGCCGATCTCAAGATATGGTCATGGTGGCTAATTCGGATCGGGGGGGCGTCCTCCATTGTTAACAGTGTGGACGAGGCTACTATCAATGATCTGTCCTTAGCGCCGCAATGATTGAGTTCAAAGATTTCTCGGTGCTTGCATGGAATTTACGTGGCGCCATGCATACGAGCACCCAACGCCATGTTGCTGATATTATTCGGATGCACAATCCTGCGGTTCTCAACTTGATGGAACCGAGGGGTGCCTTTGATTGACTTCGGGTATTTTTCTATCGCCTTAACTATGAGGCTATCTATATTGAGGAGTGCGTGGGATAGGCCGGAGGATTGTGGGTTCTTCGTCGTCTAGGGACTCCTTATGCCTTTTCTGTTGTGAACACTCAACCTCGGTTGGCTACTATTTTGGTTGCGTGTGGTGCGGCTGCTTGGCATATGACATGTATCTATGCTAATCCATGCGCCCGGAACCGTCTGGATAATTGGTAGCATGTGCGCGCTGTCTGTTCCTTGATCCCAGGGCCTTGGCTCTCTGTGGGAGATTGGAACGATGTCGCATATTTTTCGGAAGCTGTGGGTATGACTCCGGTTGCTCGACAGTGTGAACTATTTCGGGATATGTTCAACACTTGCGGTCTGCGATCTATTCACACCATTGGTGATCCTTTCACTTGGCAAAGGAGTACTATGGGAGGCCCTATCGCTCGCAAACGATTGGATCGGGTCGTTGCCAACATGGATTGGCAGACATTATTTCCGCAAGGGTTCGTGGAGGTGCTGACTCGGAGAGCGTCGGATCACAATCCAATTCTTGTGCGATGTTTCCATCACCCTACTCGCATTGGGAATAGTCCGTTCCGGTGGGAACACATGTGGGCGACTCATTCCCTTTACAGTCATGTGGTGGATACGGCTTGGCATGGGGGTGGTGCGCCCATTGCTCAACGTCTTGATCAGGTGCGTTCGTCCTCCCTCTTTTATAATGATCACACCTTTAGCAATATATTTAAGAGGAAGCGTCGCCTATTGAGACGGTTGGATGGTATTCGGAGATGCCTTATCAGAGTGGACTCGGCTTGTATGGTGCGGCTAGAACAGAAATTAATGCAAGACTTGGAGGATGTGTTACGCCAGGAAGAGATTTTTTGGTTTAAAAAATCTCGCGATAAGTGGGTTGATCAGGGGGATCGCAATACGCGATACTTTCATCAACAAACCCTTATTCGACGCCAGAAAAGCAGAATTATGGGTTTGGACATTCATGGAGAATGGGTGACGGATGATGGCCGGATGCGTGAGCATGCTATTCATCATTTTAGTTGGCTTCTTGGCCAGTCCATTCGCAATATTCCTTCGTATGCTCCTAGCCTTCCTCCTTTGCCGCCTTTGGGGAATGCGGATACGTTGGCAGCTGAGGTGACGAGGGAGGAAGTGGCCACTGCCGTTAAGGAGATGAAGGGATTATCGGCGCCAGGGCCGGATGGCTTCCCGGCTAAGTTCTTTAAACTTTATTGGGACTCGATTGGAAGTGATGTTTGGGATTTTATCCGTCAGGCGATAGTGGAGGGCCGCTTCAATGAGGATCTTGCAGCTACCTTTATATGCCTCATTCTAAAGGTGGAAATTCCGAAGGAGATACGGCATTACAGGCCCATCAGCTTATGCAATGTGGTGTATAAAATTTTAACTAAAGTTTTGGTTAATCGCTTAAGGCCTTTTCTCCAGGAGTACATTGGACCTTTCCAGTCGGCCTTTCTGTCGGGGCGTGGAACGTCGGGCAATGCTATTATCCTCCAGGAGGTGATTTCTACATTCAAAAATAGGAATAGACGTTCTGGCGATTTTCTGTTGAAAGTAGACTTGGAGAAAGCTTATGACAATGTGGATTGGGATTTTCTTGAAGGGTGTCTAGCTGAAATGCACCTTCCAGCTACCATTGTCCGCATCATTATGTTTTGTGTGCGGTCACCTACATATTCAATCTTATGGAATGGGGCGCCCTTGGCTCCATCCTCGGCTGCTAAGGGGCTTCGGCAAGGTGATCCGCTTTCTCCCTATCTCTTTTTGGTAGTGATGGAAAAGCTTTCACGGGCCATATTATTAAAGGTAGCCGAGGGTGCATGGATTCTTGTCACGCTGGGGCGGCGGACGGCTCCACTTACGCATTTGATGTTCGCGGATGACCTCTTGCTATTTTCTCATGCCACCCTGGATAGTGCTAGATGTATGGATGAGGTGCTTTCGTCTTTTGCTCTCCGGTCTGGCCTCCGCATGAATCCTAGTAAGTCTTGAGCCTATGCCTCTGCATCGGTGTCCTTGGAGGATAAATCTGCTATTGCGTCGGTTCTCAACATTGAATTTTGTATGGACTTGGGCAAGTACCTCGGATTTCCCATAATCCATGGGGCCGCCAGTAGCGCCCAATTTGAGTTCTTGGTTGATAAGATTAGTGCTAAATTGGGGACATGGAAGAGGGGTCTCTTAAATAAGGCGGGGAGGGTGACCCTTGCTCGGAGCGTCATGTCATCTATTCCCACATATATTATGCAGACAGCATGGCTACCGACTTCCATTTCCATGAAGATTGACAAATGGGTTCGATCCTTTATTTGGAAAGATGCTAGTGGCCGAAGGGATTCATTTGGTGTCTTGGGATAAGGCAGCTTTACCTCGACAAATGGGGGGACTGGGCATTCGGAAGAGTAGAGATATGAATGTTGCTATGCTTGGTAAACTTGTTGTGGATTGGCTTCAGTGCTCCAAAAAAACCATGGTGTAGGCTGGTGCTTGATAAATATGGAGGTGAACGGGGGGTTCTCATGTCAAGGCCGGGAGCGTCGCCTGTTTATAGGGCTCTCTGCAAAGGTGCTCCGTCTATTCTTGGTGGGTGTCGGATTCGTATTGGTGATGGCAGTAGCAGCGTTTGGTATTCGTCGTGGTTAAGGGGAGGACCGATTGGCCCTCGGGTGCCTTACGTTCATTATAATGATATTGGCTTGTGTATCAAAGATGTTTGTGTCAATAATAGCTGGCGATGGGAGCTATTATATACACCTATTCCGGAGAATATTAAAGCTGAAGTTAGGGAGCTTGGTCCGATTCCTTTTCATAGTGCAGTGAAGGATGCCTGGAGTTGGATGGGGACGGCGTCAGGGGCCTATACTGTGTCTTCGGGGTACGAGTGGATCCTCAGCCAACGGGGGTGTCGGCGTGATCCCAGACGTGCATGGGCGTGGCGGATTCGCTGTCCGGAAAAGATTAGGTTGCTCGTGTGGTTGATGGTGCACAATTCAGTCCCGACGAATGCAGTGCGCTTTCACAGGTCCTTGGCACTCTCGGCTACCTGCTCCATTTTGCGGGCGTGAGGATAAGGACGTATGGCATTTATTTTTCAAATGCTCTTGGGCCGCGGCTGTTTGGAGTAAGGTGGGTGTCGCACATGGTGTTCATGCAGAGGTCACTCATGCGAGTTTGGCGCAGGTTTGCAGGGGGTGGAATGGATTGCATTGGGCGACCCTATGGAGTATTTGGAAGGGCCGTAACGGTAGTTGCTTGCGTGGTGATCCGGTGAATGTTAATAGGACGGCTCATCAAGCACTCCATATTGGGCAAATCTTTGAGAGGGTTTGGTTGCCGCAAGGATGCATGAGCGATACCCGGCTTGTCCATTGGAATCCTGGGGCGTTGAGTGGGGTTCTTCTCCATATCGATGGGAGTTCTCTTGGCAATCCGGGCATGGCTGGGTTTGGTTGTGTTGTTCGTACAGGGGATGGCCACTGGGTGACGGGATGTTTGGGATTTGTTGGCTTCACGTCCAATGTTGTGGCAGAGCTACATGGCATTTGGAATGGGATGAAGTGTCTCCAATCGCTTGGGGTCACCAGGGCGCATTGATTTTCGGATTCGATGGAGGGTCTTCGCCTGCTGAGAGATGGTGTCCCGCAGGGCCACATTCTATACCCTTTGGTGCGCCACATTGTCGAGCTCCATGCGGCGCATCCGGATTTCACATGGCACCACATCCTTCGGGAAGGGAATTCTGTTGCAGACTCTCTAGCCAAGCGTGGTGCGAGGTCGGAGAAATTTTTCACTACATGGGCATTTCCTCCTGATGATGCCAAGGCGTGTCTAGCAGCTGATTATGCAGGCGTGTGGTTCCCGCGTCTGTAGAGGAGTACTTATTTTTGCTTGTTTTTGCTTTTTTCTCTTTAATTTGTTCCCATCTTCACCCCCATTCTGTAGTTTTTTGTAGCTTTCTTTCTTTGCCGACGCTTGTGCGTCTCTATGATCCAAAAAAAAAGCTTAAAATTCATTTGAATGAACTTTCTTTGATAAAAACTTCCTTTTGCTAAAATTTCAGATTTTAATAACTATTTTAACCAAAATAGCAAACTAATTCATTATTATTATTTTAAATTTATGTTTAAAAGCATTCTAGTTCATTTAAATGAAGAGTTCACTCTTTTTAGTTAAACATGTTATAAAAGGAGTTTTTTATGAAAATATGCTCCATTTGACTCACATTATGAAGAACATGGAATTTTCAACATTATATGTGACCAAAAACTTTTTAATAAGATTAAAATAGCATATTTAATAATGTTCATATCAATTTAAAATATTAAACATGCCACTTTAATTATTTTTAAAGGAATTTCAGATTTTAGTCACTAAAATATTGAACCTTGAAAGCATTGAAATTTTGCAACCTTTAAAGCACAATCCGAAATCTTCACATGAATCCTAAAAATCATGTTCTACAATATTTTGTTCAAATTAACTAGAATTTAAACACTAAAATCAATTTTTAATCCCACATTCTAAATAAACCCAAAATTTAAGCAACAATACAAATACCAAAAATAATGCATTCCAAATCCATAGAATGTAACAATAATTGAATTAGGATAACTATTCTTACCCAATTTGAAGCTTTGATGCACTTTGAGAGAAATCCCCAAAATTTGAAAAACTGGGGTTGAAGAACCCTAGATTGATCAAACACAACAAGGAGGATGTTTTAGGAATGAGAATTGAGCAATGTGGAATAGAGTGAATGTATAGAATCAAGAATTTGAAGAATTTTACCGTGGGTGGCGCGTGGTGGCGGAGAAAATGGTGCTCGGTCCGTGAGGAAGAGAAGAGGATGCTCGGTCGATTGAATAGAATGGGAAAGAAAGAGAGTTTTGGGATTAAATCCCGTTCCAGACCCGGGTCTGGGACCCTGACCCGCCGGGTCATGCGCCAATGCGGCGCTCGGACCACATTTTCGGCTCCGCACAGTTGTTGCAGCGCCTGGTCTGTTTAGGGAAATTTTTAAGTCCGAAGGTGGCACGGCTAGTGGCGCTGGAAAGTACTTTTAGGCGCCACACAGTGTGTGTGGCGCAAAGTCTGACTTGGCCAATTTTTAGGTTCGAAAATGGCGCTCATATGGCGCTTCGACTTGATTTTAGGGGCCACCAAGGTAACATGCATGCAATTTAGACATTTTAGTGCAATTTAAGCTCATTTAAATGTGGTTTCACAGAGTGCATCAATATCATTGTGGAAGCCGGTGTTGGAAAGAGTGGAGCATCGGCTGGCCGGCTGGAATGGAAAGTTACTGACACAAGCGGGAAGGACGTGCCTGATTAAATCTATCCTTAATAGCTTTCTAGTTTACTTTCTATCAATTCTCAAGATCCCCATGGAGTGGCAGACAAACTTGAGAAATTCAAGAGAAGTTTTTTTTGGAATGATATGGAAGGGTCGAGAAAACTGCACACTTTGAGTTGGGACAAGATCTGTCGCCATAAAGAAGAAGGGGGATTGAGCATTTGGAATGTTCAGAGGCTAAACGAAGCTTTACTACTTAATTGGGATGGAGATTTGGAAGAGAAAATGGATTGTGGAAAGACATAATTGATAAGAAATAGTATGAAGGCCAAACACCTTTAGTGCCGGATGTTAGACAAAGTAGATCAATATGGGGTAATATAAGTAGGCCTTGGGATGGTGCGAGTTCCACTGTCAATGGGAGTGGTTTTAAAATTCTGGTGGGGAATGGGTTTTCAACTCGATTTTGGTCGGATAGATGGGTAGAAGGTGATAGAACGTTGAGGGGCATTTTCCCCAGGCTGTTTACACTTGCAATAAACAAGGGAGGGACTGTAGCTGATTATGGGTGTTGGTCTGGCATGGAATGGAATTGGAATATTAACTTGAGAAGGCGGCTATTCGATTGAGAGAAGGAGGTCTGGGAGGAGTTTAAATTAGTACTGGATAGGACAAGGTTGTGTAGATTCCTGGAGGACAAAGTTGTATGCAGCCAAGAGGGGAATGGAAGGTACACAACAAGCTCCTATTTCAGACCAAGGTTAGGTGACATGGAAGAAGATGAGGTCCGAATGTGGCGGCTGTTGTGGAAGATCAAAGCTCCCATGAAGGTGAAAACTTTTGCTTGGACGCTACTGAATTATGCGCTGCCGGTTAAAGCCGAGCTATTGAAAAGAGGCTGTATTCAACCTCTGAATGATACTTGCATTTACTGTGGAAAGGCGCCGAATCAATAGACCACCTCTTTTGTAATTGTGAGTGGGCAAACTATCTGTGGTACATGTGTGCGGACTGGTTTGGAGCGGTTTGGGCGAGGCCAGGTTCGATCAAAAAATTGATAATATGGTGGTTATGTGGTGACCAATTGAAAGGAAGAAAGGAAATTTGGTTAACTACTGGATTGGCTATTGTTTGGGTAATCTGGAAACAAAGAAATGAAGGTATATTCAAAGGGAAACAGATATTGATGCCGGAGGTGGTAGAAGAGATAAAATGGAATATTCGAAACTGGTGGAATGCATTTTCGGGGGAAGCAGGTTCTTGCTCACTTGGTGTGGGAGGCAACTTCCTTGATTTTTTTCCTCAGGCTTGGTGGATAAGAATTCCAAATGGCAGAAGGGGCATCACTTGGATTCGGCCCTCCCAAGGGTGGTGGAGATCAATACAGACGGCTCCTAACTTGGAAACCCGGGTCCGGCCCGAATTGGAGGTATTATTCGAGATGAAGGCGGGTATGTTCTATTTATTCTGTCAGACAAAATATGTATATGTGATTATACAGAGGCGGAAATGACAGCGGTAAGTCGTGTTTGTCAAGCTCTTATCCGTGACCATGGATTCCCTCTACCAAGGTTGATATTCGAGTGTGATTCCATAAATATTGTGAAATGGATGGGCGACCTGGCGACTGTGCCTTGGAGGCTCCGTGAGCTAATTGGTCCGGTCATATCTGTGATATGTTGTGCTGGTGAAGTCTGATTTCAGCACATCTCCTGGGAGCGTAACTCTCTTGCCGACTATTGGGCAAAGAAGGGGGCCTCCGGTCAAGGGAACATTGGAGCGTGGCTTTGATTCTGCCGGCAGCAGGAGCAACAATGTTGATTTGGGAGGGTGATTTATTTGTTATTTTTGGTGTATGTCTGGTTTTGTTGCTGTCTGTTCGGTGGGGTAAATGGCCTGTTGCCATGACTTTGTTTCGGTTGGGAAAATGGCTTTTTGTTGCTGTCTTTGGTGTTTGTTTGGTCTTGTTGCTGTC